>JAGXJF010001517.1:0-240887 GCA_019208055.1 Stipa capillata | reverse complement strand
GTAAATTCCAAAAATAATTAAATTAATATTTTTTAATTCAGAAAAGCTGTTTTCTACATAGTTTTAGGCCCTGGTATTTTTACATCATGCTTTTCTGAGCCCTGCCCAAAGCTCGGCCTGACGGTACAGTCGAATTAGACGAAGGTACAGCCAGGATGGCCCACATCATTAGCCTGGTGTCCCTACGTGGGCAGCACGATGCAGGACATCACGTCCAAAATCATTTGTTCCTGTAATGTAATGTACGTGACACTACAAGAAAAGATCCACTATTCTATTTTAAAATATTTATTTATCAAAATATTATAAGTATAATTATGGCAAAATTTTCAGTCTATATCTTATTTAAATACTTTAAAAATGATTAATAGTTGTATTATTGATTAACGGGAATATACATGGTTATTTTTGAAAATGTAAGTAAAATACACTAATAATTCCTTAACTTGCACGGTGTGCAAAGTTTAATTTTTGTACTCTAAAAATACATATTTAGCACTTTAACCTTGTTAAAGAGGTTTATTCGCCCAAAATATGCTTCGTTGGTACTTTTTAATCACGTGGCATCTTACTCAACATACAGATCACCATTTTTCTCTCTCCTTGCGCCGTTTCCGAGGGCGGCGAGCTCAGATCCGGCCTTGCCATGGCCAGGGGATCCCCGACCCCCAGCTGGCCGCCCTCGCGATGGGCCATCCATCTCCTTCTTGAATCATGAACTTGTTGAGCCTTTCGATGACTGCCTACACCTCAAATCCATGGTGTCCATAAGCGTCTCCAGCTTTGACCTCAGGTCCGGGTACACCGGCCTCGGTATCAGGCCGATCACTTGTCTCCGTCATTTGCTCCGCGACGTCTGCCGGCGATCCTTCGAAGAGTCTCGTATATGCTGACATTGCTGAGAAAATGGCAAAATTGGCCCCACTACCGGGGTCACTGCTAAAAATGGCTCCCGACACGGGGCAATGTCATATTTAACGCCGCCATCGTCCCGACAGCAGCCACGTGTCCTCCGTCGCGGTCGTCGGGCGCGATACCAGCCTGTTGCGGGCTCCAGCCGCGACAGTCGGTCTGACCGCCTGAGCAGGCGGTCCGGCTGTCGCGGCTGGAGCCCAGACAGGCTGGAGATGTCAGGCGTCACACGAACTATCGCGGTCGGGGACCGCGACAGCCGGCCTGTCGCGCCGGTCAGATCGCCTGTTGCGGCTGGAGTCCGCGACAGGTCTTCTCGGCTTGTGTTTCGCGGGACAGTCGGTTGTCGCGGCTGGCGAGCGCGACGGCGTTCTATCGCGTCTGGCGTGCGCGACGGGAGACACGTGGCAGTTGTTCGATGCGTCGCGGCGTCAAATGTGACATTGCCCCGCACCGGGAGCCATTTTTAGCATTGAGCCCGGTCGGGGCCAATTTAGCCATTTTCTCGACATTGCTACGAGGTATGTTCTCCTCGGCGATGAACACAACGTAGGTGTCGTGCTCGTCTGGGAGATGTCACTTGTATTGCGTGTACGCGGACGCCGGGTGGGAAAACCCTAGCACACAGCTGCCCAAGATAGCGTCGAATACCGACCGCTGAGCTGCTGTCAGTGCCGTAGAGAATTTGTGCTGATCGTCAAGCGGACGTAATGAAGACGACATAATTTTGTATTGGAAGAAGACAAGCGTGACAGAGAGATACAGAGCTTGAAACGGAAGAATCAGTACTCTCGGCCTGCTCGACAGCAGCGGCGGCACCATACAAATATTGGGTCATATGAAAAATAAAACTTGTCAATCTACAGCTATAACACGAATCAAACATAATCTTAATAAATTATACCGCGTCTATAGTTAGCTATGACAAAGAACTAAATAGATCCTTAGTATAAAATTTAAAATAAATCACCGAAAGTAGTGTGGATCAAAAGTCTACTTATGAAACAAGTTGTACTATCGTGCAAGTCAAATTACCAAAGAATGCGGGGACTCGTGCTGAATAGTGTTAAAATTTGACATTATTTGAAACACTATTTGATACTATTTAAAACACTGTTTGAAACACTATTTAAAAAGGTTTAACATACTATTCAACACTACCTGTAATACTATTTAAAACACTATTTAATTCAACACTATTCAAATAATTCCAAACAATATTTAGATCTGCTTTTGCATTTTTGAGGCAGCATGGTGTCTATCACGGTCAAGGGGTGTGATAGGTTGCTATCAGGGCCCCCGAGCACAATATGTTGCCTGTCATGGGGTCGCAGTGATATGTTTAACATTATAACTTTTAAAGAACTAGATTTGCTATTGCTACTCGGCAGGAGTTGCGTGTGCAATTCAGCGTCAACATATACTTGTGTGTGCGATGTCAGGGATAAAAGCATGTGTTCACGGATATCCCGTTAGTCCCCGCATTCTTTGCTAACATAACTTGCACGATAGTACTTGTTTCATAAGTAGACTTTTGATCCACACTACTTTCAGTGATTTATTTTAAATTTTATACTAAGGATCTATTTAGTTCTTTGTCCTAGCTAACCATAGGCGTGCTATAATTTATTAAGATTATGTTTGATTCGTGTTATAGCTGTAGATTGCCAAATTTTATTTTTCGTGTCGAGCAGGGCGAGAGTCCTGATTTCTTCCGTTTCATGCTTTGTATCTCTCTGTCACGCTTGTCTTCTTTCAATACAAATTATGTCTTCTTCCTTACATCGGCTTGAGGATCGGCACAAATTCTCTATGGCACGTAAAGTGTCTGAATTCACCTGCCGAGTAGCATTAGCAAATCTAGCTTTCTAAAAGTTTTAATGTAAAAATTGTCACCGTAACGCCATGGCATGCAACCTATCGTGCCCGGGGGCTGCGATAGCGACCTATAAGGCCCAAGGCCGCAATAGCCACCCTGCTGGCTCAAAATGCAAAAGCAGACCTAAACACTGTTTGGAACTATTTATATAGTATTGAATAGTGTTAAATAGTACTGTAAATAGTGTTTAATAGTATTTTAAATACTGTTAAATAGTGTTTAAAACAGTGTCAAATAGTGTTTTAGGTAGTGTAAACTATTGTTTCAAATAGTATTTTAAATAGTGTTGAATAATATTTTATATAGTGTTGAATAGTGCTGAGTAGTTTTTAAATAGTGCCGGATAGTATTTGAATGGTGTTAAAATAGTGTTTAAATAATACTGAATAGTGTTTGAATTTGCTTTTGTATACGGGGTGATTATTGCGGCTGGGGGTGCAATACTCGGGCATCGCGACTCTAGCGCGTGATTTGTTTCACATGTGGCTTATCCGTCGGCTAGGGTCCCCATTGTGAGAGCTGGAGCTTGTGCATAAGGTAGCTGTGGGGATAAGTTCTAGGTAAGTCACGGTGGGGATAAGTTCCAAGTAAACCTACCGTCTGTTTCGTAACGGCTTATGTAGTGGGCTTATGATACGAGAAGAAAGAAGAAATGTCTAAAATATCTTTGGTCCAGTCCAGTTTGATATTTAGTGATATTTACATAATTTTGAACTGTATTCTACGCATATGTGATATTTATATAATTTCAAACTATATCCTACGTATATGTGATGTCTCCAATTTGGTGACGACCTTCCCATTTCAATTGCATGGTTAACACATGCAATAGGGATTTAGAATACTTTTGAGCATCCAAAACCACTTTCTAGCAATCTAGCATAGCACCAAAAAAAGTTGTCATTCATTTATGAGAGTCCATCTGCAATCACATATCTGATGTACAATTTAGAAGCTGACCGACAACACATACAGTTTGAAGTTCTCATTCTCATATACGATTTGATTAAATTTCTAGTTGTCTAGCGCAGCGTACTCACTGAGGGGATGAGAGACATGTTATACAGGTATACAGTCAACAGGGTATATATACAGAACTACTGATGAGAACTTAAAATTATAGCTTGATTGTATCAGAAATCCATGCTATGTCAGCAAATTCATTTGCCACTACACCGTGCTTCATCTTCAGAGTCCAGGTGCTAAGCAACACACGTACTGCCACACATCAAGTGCCTGCGGTACAGGAGGGATTAGAAGATAGTTAATCAGATAGAAGACGTGCCAGTGCACATTAGAAGTTCTGGGAAATCAGTTGCTTGTATAGTTTTACTTTACTCTCTAGAACCCTGTCAGCAAATTCAAGTGCACTACCCAAGTCATTATCTTTTGGTTCGTTAACATCACAGTGCTATCCAATTTATATTGACCCAACAATAAAACATGATAACTAATCCTAATCATTCTACATGAGTCCCAATTGTTGATTTCTCAGACTTCATTAGGAATTTGGTAAGAACAAGCAACACGGGGCGTATGGCCTCAGAGAAAAAACATCACCGTATGGAGCACGGGGGCGGCGGCGACCAGCTGGAGCTGAGCGGTGGCACGTTGGGCCGGCGGAGGACCACGGGGGCGTCCGGCTAGAGCTGAGCAGCGGCGCCACGGGCTGGCGGAGGAGCACGGGGGCGGAGGGTGGGGGAGCACGGGCGCGGCTGGCGGAGGAACACGGGCGCGTCAGGTTGACGGAGTTGAGCGGCGGCGCGTGGGGCGTGGAGTTGAGGCCACCCGCCGCTGCTTAGGCACGGGGGCGCCGCGGGGAGGGACAAGCGGAGCGGGGGCGCCGCAGGGCAGGCCGGTTGAGGGCGGCGCGGGGAGGGCGGCGCAGGGGAGAGGGCGGCGCTGGGTAGTCGAAGGCGACTCTAGGGAGGGGGCGCCTTGGGGTGGTGCGCGCGGGGAGGGCGGCTGTACAGGTGGGATCCGGGTGAGATATCCTAATGGCAATTTGTGCATAAATTGTTACAACTTCGAGAGCAAGTTCAAAAACACGGTTCGGAAAAGCTCCAAAAACTGCTTGAAAGAAGCTTTTTTTTTCATATACATCAATATGCTAGAGCTTATGGAATAAGCTGGCTTCAAAAACGTGTTTGTTGGATCTTATGGCTTATTTATAGGCATAATCCCTTCATAAGGTCCAATAAAAGAGTCTAGATCTGCTATTATCACTTGATAGAGGATTAAAACTTTTGCTTTTATATACGGAGAGGCAGGCTATCGTGGTTGGGTGTGTGATACACTGATACCCGGACGTCGTGACTCCAACGTGCGATTTATTCGACGTGTCACTTATCCGTCGCGTTATAGGGATAATTTTAGGATTAAAAGTTTTGGGGAGTTAGATCTCCTATAAGACTGCCTTTTTCTTTTCCGATGTATCGCGCGCCGGCAAATATACGCCCAGAGGCCCACCGGACACCGTCGCGGCCGTGGGTGCGACCTCCGCGCTCTTCCACCTTGCCTGCACCAGGCTGGCTGATACGTGTAGAACATGTACATGGAGCGGCGACCATGGCGGTGATAGAGATCGGGGAGGACAGAAGCTGGGGCAACGAGGGGCGAGGGAGCCGTGCATAACGTTAAGTGAGGATGAGAGATCGACGTTAGGGCTAGGTGGCAATCTGGGCTTTGGCAAAGTGGCCTCAACGAAGGTGGCCGGGCCGGCAGCCTAGACCGGCGGTCAGTGTTGCGGCCATGACCCAAGAGGCGACGGCGGGTTCGATGCCCGCAACGACGGCGCGTCCTCCAAGAGTGGTCAGCGGCCTACGGATCCAAGGGCATGTGGATACGGAGGTAGGCGGCGGCAGCACTGCCTCACTCTGGGGGCTGACCTGAGCCTAGACAAGCTGGCCACCGCCACTCCGCCGGCGACGAGATCTCAAATCATCTCGATGTATGAATGAGATAACCATCTATAATACAATCCCAGGTTTGAACATGTGTCACATGTCTTTGTGCAAATGATCTTGGTGTCAGATTGCGTATTTGGCATTTTTCTTTCGAGTATGCTAGGATGGAACTACACAAGGAAAACTCAAGATGATTTCTTTTACTATTCAGACAATTATTCAACTTTCAACATGTGCCGTCTCCAACACTTAGTTTTTATGGTGAGCTCAATTTCTCCCTGAAGGCCTGAACAGATGACAGGGAAATAAGTAGGATTAAACGAGATATACATCTTGCAATTGTGATTGGCATGGTATTGTACTACTGTCCCGTGAAGCTCTATTTTCTACGGACAAATTTTTTCCTTTCAATATCCGGCAGTTATAATTAGGTGCTTGAAATAGGCAAGGGGATATATTGGCGGATGAGGTTTATCTCCTTATTTTTTATTTTTTATTTTGGTTTATGGGTGCTACAAGATTTCGTTTTCCTCTTATGTTTCTTCTTCTGAACTGCTGCATTTCTTCACTTTTATTTTGCAGCAGTTTAGTTCATCTATATTCACATCATTTATAGTTCTGTTAATGCCTCAATGAGTTTGTGAACTGAACATGAAATTTATTGGATCATGGGCTACCTATTCAGGTTATCACATATTAGATTAGCTGTGTAGATGCGTTGTTTATCGAGGGGAAGAAAGCTTTCTGCTTGTTTTACTTCACAAATGCCAAGTCTGTTCGAAGTGGAAACCTATTGAACTGTCATTACCTCTTAGATCATCTTCATTTCAAGGTTTCATGCAGTAACTGACATAAGTCAGTCACTTGCATGTAATGGTCCAAATGGAAGAATGCAAGGCTTTTCACTGTTTGCTATTTTTGCAGTCAACAAAATTTCCGGTCAATTTACTTTGTAACGCTTTATTCTGCTCTTTCCTTTTAAACTTGCAAGTGTATTCACCATTTTTCAGGTGATGTCCCTCTTTGTGTTTCGACAGCCTGTGCCAAGAAAAGAAACAGCTTGAGCAAAGGTGACCATCCCAACATATATTTATCTACATCTATGTTGCCAATATCTACAATTTTTGTATAAAAGAATATCATTGGTAAGTCTCAGTGGTTATGTTGCTGCTCTGTTCATAGCTTCATCTGGTTCGCAATTTCGCATGGTTTTGTGTCGATTCAGCTCCAGTTGAACCTACAATCTGCTTTGTGAGCTCTGCTTTGTATGAATTTCCCATTGCATCGTCCTATCCGGTTCCCTCCCCCTGCCTGGCGTAATTTTCTCAACGTGGCTTGCCCTTTTTGTGGCAGACATATCAACCTTCACTTCATTTGAAAAAAGTGGTGCTAACTGCTGATGTGCAGAATTAATTATAGAATTAGCAGGTACTCTGTTAGCCATAATCGGTTTGTTGCAGAGTTCTTCCAGGCTCAAACTAAGCGGCATGGGGATGAGAGCTGCCTCTATACTTTTCGGAATAAAAGTTTGCAGACTTCTAAGCACATGAGAGGCTCAGATTAAACGAAGAGCAAATTAGTCACGTTAAATCCATCCTGGGTCTAGACCCAGTTCGGTAGCCCATATCCAAGCCCACAGAGAGATGGGTCGGTAAGAGTATTTTGTCCGGCTGCATTGGCCATGAGATCAAGTCGGTAAATTGCCAGTGCTGCCAGCCGTTTAAGGAGATGCTGATGGTAGAGGCCTGGTGCACCCTTCCGACGCCTTGGTGTGGAGCCTGACGATGTAGTCCTTGGTGAAGTGGGCCTTGTGGATGACAATGCTCTGGTGGGTCTCACCGTGCTTCTCGTTGGCCGCGGGGTTGGATGGCCACGGCCGGCCGGTAGTACTCCACACCACGGTGCTCGAACTCGACGACCGGCGGGTCGCGCTCTCACGAATGGAAGAGGTTGGGGTGGGGGCGCGGCAGTGACAGGCCGACCGCGAGCCCACGTGCAAGGCAGCTCCATGCAGCGAGGAAATCTTTGGTGGCGTCAACCCGACGCCGAGCGACCTGCACGCGAACCGCGCGAGCTGCACCTGCACCGCCTCCTCGATCTCCCCCTCAAGATCCTGAGTGCAGCTGTAACACGATGGGCGATGGCTTCGGCGGCAAATGTCAGCAAGGTCCGTGTCCACGCACGCCTCCACGAGTTGCGCTCCATGATTGAATAGGACCCCCGAGACGCCGTCGTCCGGTCCTGCGCAGACCTAGCCGGCGAAGAGCCGGTACACCCCCAGCACGTCGGCGCAGCCTTGGACGGCGCCAGCGCCGAGAAGGCGTAGATGATGGCCATCTAAATGTGGTACGTGATCTTGTCGAACACTGACGACGGCACGTGCTCGGTGGTGTCTGGCCATCGCGCGTTACTTAGGCAGGACGGCTTCACAAGCTTGAAGCTCAGCACTTTCACCCCCATGGCCGCGAGCTAGCTACTCGTTCTGTTCGTTTGCTTCCTTATCTTTGTCACGAAACTCTAGTGATGCATTTAGTTGTTCCTGTATGTACTGCCAGTAATTCCTTGCTAGTTCGACTATGTACTCTTGCTTGAATTTACTGCAATGATTCTACTCTATCAAAGCACAGGAACAATGTTTTTTTGTTGTGATCTTGTTTGCGAAAGGAAAAGAAAATTCTGGTTCGCCCTTATCTTTGTTTCATATTGAATTGTAAATTTCTGTAATGCTAAATGCTCAAGGCAATACATCTCCTACCGAGCCAAATCGACTCTGAAACAAGCACAAGTCGATCCGCTGCTCGACTTGCTTCTGCAGTTCTGCACAACATAACCACATTGGTGCGGATTCAGATAAGAAATGGCTACCGAAAATGCAACTGAATTTCATCTGTTTGTGATAATGAGCGCCAATGAGGGGTGACGATCATTGACTTGGAGAGGACTGAAGACAAGCAAATATCGAGGCAGAAATCGTACTTGACCACAAACCGGCTCAAAAATGCATGCTCGCGCTCGTGCTTTCCTCGGGGCCACAGGCGACGAACGGCGCGAATGGCAGCTCGGTTGCATTACCATCATCCGTCAGACGTCAGTGGATGCCCCATGGTGACCTCTGCGCTACAGACGCAGGTGGCGTCCGGGAGCGGGAGCAGGAGAGCGCCATGGTGGCTCGCGGGGAGAACGACGGAAGAAATCGTGGAGACTGGGGAAGAGCGGGCTGGTCTGGACTTGGATTTCGGGTCCTACTGTTTTGATTAAGTGGCTATTTTTTTCTTATCGTAAGAGCATCTCTAGCCCATCCCTAAATTCCTATAACTCCCTAAAAACTGTCATTTTAGGGAGTTATACCCATCTAGCCTATCTCCTAAAAATATTTAACTCCCTAAAAAATGAGGATGGCCCCCTAAAATCAACCCACTTCTGCCTATATTTGAGGAAATAGCTTTGCTCCCCTATCTTCTCCCTATCGCTCCTTTTTTTGGCGGGGTGAATGTTCCACCGCCAACTGCCGCCGCGCAACCCGTCCCCGGCGCCACCTCCGCCGCCCGCTGCGACCTCCCCCTTGCCTCCCCCTGCTCGTCGGCCATCTCCCTCCCAGCCTCGCCCGTGCCTGGCCGCCGGCCTCTCCCTCCCCGCCGTGCCCCGCCTCCGCTCTCTCCCTCCCGCCGAGACTGCGCTGCAGCAGAGGAGCGGCCCACCGTAGCACGGCAGCCAGGGGTGCCCGAGGGAGCGGCCCACCGTGGCGCAGGAGCGGAGCTCTGGGTGGCGCCCGGGACCGGCGGAGCTCAGGCACGGCGCTTGGGGCCAGCAGAGCTTAGGAGCGGAGCTCGGGCATGGCGCTCGGGGCGGCGGTGGCAGCTACGGAAGGGAGATCCGGCGGCGGGCGCGGGCGAAGCTCGGGGCGGCGTTCGGCCACGAGGACCGTCGGCTTCCCCACGAGGACGGCGGCGCGGGTGCGGAGCGGGAGGCGGAGCGCGCGGCGGTTGGAGAAGGCGGGGAGGAGGAGGAGCGGCGGCTGCTGCCAGTGGTGGAGGCGAGGCGGAGGAGGGGTGGGGGGAGGAGGGGGCGGCCGCCGGCAGGGGGTAGGGGCGGCCGGGCGGGGGGTAGGGGCCGCCGGCGGCGGTAGGGGATTTGGGGATTTTTGGGGGGAGGGGGGCAGTGGGGTTGAGTATTTTGTGATTTTTTTTGTGAAGGAATAGCAAAGGAAAAAGGTATAGGGAGTTAAATTTAGGGGAAGGGCTAGTTGCAAGTATTTTTAAACCCCTAAATTTTGAGGAGTTAAGTTTAGGGAGGTGGTATAGGGAGTTAAGTTTTAGGGGATGGGCTAGAGATGCTCTAAGTACTTATTTGTGCTTTGCGATTTTTACAAAAAGATAGAAGAGCACAGAAGCACGTAAGTTGGACCGATGATGTCTATGCATTCTTCTCGGACCCTGTCTCTATCATGCTCTGCTTCTGCATTAGTGTATACCGAAAGGCATTTGTCTTCTTACATGATTCAATCAACTTAGTGGTCAGGTTTTTCAGAGCGATTCTATAGCGTGCGCGCTATGGAACTTGTGCACCTTTGTTTGCGTGTTTACTCAGCTACAAGCATGTTTGGTTAATCCCCCTTCCTATTCTTTTCAGCGACGAGCTACAACTCTGTTGGTTTTAACTTCCGAGTCCATTTTTGGTGCTAACTTACGTTATCTCTATTCACTTTTTTACTTTTTTTTTGCGAAAGCACCTGGATTCATTCAGCAGAAACATCAGAAGTACAAGGACCCGAAAGTAAAAAGGATTACAAAAGGGCCCATGGACCCGCCGGTGACCATCGCCGCCGGAGCGAGCCGGGGACGGAACGCCGGAACTGCCGCTCCCGAGCCGGAGCCGTCCAAACCTTTTTGCGGACGCAGACCTCCGGGAAGTCCCCGTTCACGTGCTCCGAAGAGCCGGCGCCCTGGAGACGAAGCCACCGCCGATGCACCGCCGAACTCCACCCGGAATCTGGCAATAAAGCTCGCCGGCAAAGACGCCGGACGAGGAACCCTAACAACGAACTAACCACTCCACTCACCTCCCTATGACGCAGCGCACCACCAGAGCGAGGACGAGGTGGGGAGACTTTATTCCTCACCGGCGGCGCCTCCATCGCCTTGCCACCGCCGGATGGAACCGGACCTGCACAAGAAGAAAACAAAGAAAGCCACCCCCCAGCGAGCCGGGGTCCAGCCCGTCTCACGGGACCAAGCTGGTCACCGGAGACGAGGCGGACCGGCGAACTCGCCGGAGGGAGGAGGCGGAAACCCCAAATCGCCTTTTTCTCCGCTCTCTCCTGTAGCACCGAGAGGGTTCGGGAAGAGTTGCGTTATTCACTTTTTTACTTTATTACTCTGCTTTTTCGTATCTTTGTTTTCCTTCTGCAACTAACAACCAAAGTTTCATCTTTTGGACTCTGCACACGTAGGCAAAGAAAAGAAGATGTCAAGCAGAGTGGTGAGGAGGCGCGCCAATGGCGCCCCCCAGCATCTAGTAGAATATGAATTTGCAATCGATAGCTTTGCACGCAGACGATGTGCGCGCTACGCTGGCAGACACCGCCGAGGCACCAGCGAGACTACGACAACAACGTGTAACATCCCGGTGGATGAGCTGGTGTTGTGCTTCAAGAGAGATCGTGTACAAACCGCAGCCCCGGTGCTCGGACTAGCTGCCGACATAATCATGCGCCACACGTACGATAAGCTGTTTCTGTAATTCGTTAAGAATAGAATCGGTCTGATTACGAGAAAAGTTGGACAAAAAATCTTATAACACTCAATTAATTTGAGAAAAACTAGGTGAAAATTTCGACTATGAGTGAGTTACCTAGCTAAACTAGGTCTGGAATATTACCAAAAACAAGACATGCACACCGGTCAAGGGCCAAGCACGACACGCACAGATAAGACGCCCTCCCCCCTCCTTACTGATGTTATGCATGCGTCATCACCATCATCCATCGCACCTATGACCCCATGACTCTGACTTCACAATAGCAACGTCACCGAGAAGCACATCCCCGCCCGTCGCACCTAACCTAACACCAAGGCCACACCCACCGACATGGAAGAGATAAGACAAGTCCAAAGGGTGGTGGACCTGGGCCTCTCTAGCCTTGAGAAGACAACAACCACAAACTGCCCGACGCTGCCCGCATGTCGGCTACTCTCTTACAACCAGTAGCGGCAATAGTTAGCTCCATGCCGACCTCGCCACCACTGGCCCCTGTCAGCTCTGCCACTACCAGCCACAAGCCGTTGCCGGCCGACGAGGGTCAGGGTCTCCAACGCAACGTCTCCAACGAGGGAGCAACATAAGCGTCGTTATCGTCCATTCCAGCAGAACTGGAACTTAGGTTTTCATCAAAAGAGCACAAGACCCTGGGGGTGGGAGAACTGGAGCACCACAATGACACCTCCAAGGAAGGAAATGACGCTTGGGAGCATTATCATCGCCAGCACCGACCAAAGTCGGAGTAGAGTTTTCACCAAAACTCCACCAACCCCGTCGCCACCTATGACTGGCCAATGGGCCGGCAGATCCAAGCCCGGTAGTCGCCTGCACAACCGATGAACCAAACCAGATTGAATGTGATGTTGCGACCGAGGATCCAAGTCAGGTTGAGTGGCTTCCAAATACAGCTCGCCATTTACTTTTGTCATGCGAAAAACTGGAAACTGTTTTGAATGATTCTCTGGCTAAAAGATCTCCGGCTATCCAGACACTTCTATGTGATAGGTTTATAGGAAATTTGCAGCATTTGTCAAAATACAGCTCTATGCAAGCATTACAGATCCGTACGTGGAGCAGCTCATTCCCGCTGAAATCAAAGCATCTGCATCACTTGAGGTACCTTGATCCCTCAAGAAGTTATATAAAGGCACTTCCTGAAGATATAAGCATTCTATACAACCTGCAAACGCTGAAACTCTCTGGCTGCAAACTTCTTGGTAGACTTCCGAGGCAAATGAAGTATATGACTACCCTCCGTCACCTCTATACTCATGGTTGTCCATTGTTGGAGAGCATGCCTCCAGGCCTCGGAAAACTCATGTTCATACAGACACACACATGTTTTGTAGCAGGTACTTGCTCTGATTGTGGTGATGTTGGAGAGTTGAAGTGTTTAAACCTTGGTGGTCAACTAGAGCTATGTCAGCTAGAGAATGTGACGGGAAACGATGCAAAAGAGGCAAACCTCGGAGACAAGAACTTAGAGGACTGACATTAAAATGGACCTTTGGTTCTGATGATGATGCAAGAGTGCTCGAAAGTCTCAAACCTCATGACGGGCTGCAGGCTGTGAGGATAGACTACAACGGAGCCAACACCTTCCCGACATGGATGGCTATGTCGCGAAACATGGTTGAGATCCATCTTTTCCGTTGTGCAAAACTGCAATGGTTGTTCAGCGGTGATACATCCTTCAATTTTCCAAATCTGAAGGAGCTTACGCTACATTTTCTGCTACATTTCGAGAGATGGTGGGAAATAGTTAATGGAAGGCAAGGTGAAGAGATCACATTTCCTCAACTTGAGAAGTTGTTTATTAGTCGCTGTGGAAAGTTGACAGCATTACCTGGACAACCGACCTTCCCTAACCTCCAGAATGTTTGTATTTTGTAATGTCCAGAGTTAATAACTAGAGCTAAATCACCAAAACTCAGTGTACAAGGCGTTGTTCCTGTCGGTAGCTACACATATGACTTCATTCACCGATCTGTATCTGGTGTCTAAAGGCACTGACACAACCTTGGGGGCAGCTGAGCATAGTTTGAGTGAAGTGGTGGACGGCAAGGAAAAATGGGATCATGAATTCCCTCGTCATTTTCGGGGTTAGAAGGCTTTAAGTCAGATGTAACAGAGCTATGCGCATGTTTCGTACAACTTTCAGGATTTGAAAATTTGGGGCTGCGATGCGCTCGTCGACTGGCCGGAGAGAGAGTTCCAAAGCTTGGTATCCTTGAGGACGCTAGAAATTAAAAAGTGCAACAAGCTGACTGGATACGCACAAGCAGCTCGTCCCAAGCCATCAACAATAACTTCAGAAACGAGTCAGCTCCTGCTTAGTCTGCAGTCTCTGGAGATACGGGACTGTGAAAGCTTGGCTGAGGTCTTCAACGTCCCTGCATCTCTCAGGAGAATGGGAATTTATGATTGCTCAAAGCTTGTTCAAGGCAGGAGGCTGCAGCAGGGCAAGTCAGCATCATCGATTGTTCAAGGGTCATGTGTATCAGAGGTGTCATCATCGTCAGCTGGAGCCCAGCAGGAGCATTTCGGCCACCTTCCATGTCTAGATTATCTAGAAATACATCGGTGTGGTAGCTTGACAGGGGTTCTCCATCTTCCCCCGTCCCTCAAGGAACTACACATTGATGGCTGCAATGGGTTGAGATCACTGGAATCCCGCACGGGAGAGCTCCCATCGTTGGAGAACCTCGAGCTTCGGGAATGCAAAACCAGCAATTAAATGGGAGTACTATTATTGCTTAGTTACTCATTACTCATTCCTTTTCTTTAGTCCCCGTACGTTACTCATGAATGCAAAACCAGCAATTAAATGGGAGCTGGGCATAATCATGCGCTACACGTTACTCATTCCTTTTCTTTAGTCCCCGTACGTTAATTTCTGTAGCACCTACCGTTCGCTGAACCAGCAATTAAATGGGAGTACTATTATTGCTTAGTTGTATACAAAGGAACGAGGCCAAGTGACCTCCAAATAACGTTAGTACACACACAAACAATGGGTTAATTAGTCCCTATAAATCTTTTACGGATATGCCTCCTATAATATAAAGGATATGGAAGTTGTGAACAACTTAATTAACCAGGATCCTCAAAACTACACAGGAGAATGCAAGGTCTCTATAATTCAATTTTGCTAATTTTATACAGAGAACATCTATTTTACGAGCGTCTTTATGAAACGTTTAATGTAGACATCCACACTTGTCTACATGTCGGCAGTGACTTTCATGTACTCAAGGACTTAGGTGCACCTACTCACCTTGATAAACAAGGACTTAGGTGCACTCATGTATTAGTTTCCTAGTTCACCATAAAAAATTATGAAAAAATGTATAACAAGTTAATAATATTCACACAACATGCATCTGCTGTGTTATAAAGTTTTAAGTCAAAATTTAACTCACACATTAAAAAAAACAAAAGAGAAAAATTCAGTTCTGAATAAGACTGATAGTACACGGACACTCTTCATTTCGAATGTCTATTATTCACAATTAAATTTGCCTTTTTTCTTGTACGTGGATTCAGTTAGAATCTAAATTTTTATTGCCATGGTAAAAACATGTTGTGTGAATGTTGTCCACTTTTTTCAAAAAATTCGAAACCTTTAAAATAGTAAATTATAGGTCTAGTACACCTAAGCCCCAAAGCAACCAAGTCGTGCCCCAACATCGATCATATGCCGCCTTAGGGGTTTGCTGTCGTCTGAGACCTTGCATGCGCCCTAGCTTAGTTATCCAGAATATTGTATGCCGCCGTTCGTTAAGTCATCGATGCCATGAACCATCAATATCTGTAATGTTCCAATTTATGTAGTTCGAATTCAAGTTAAGGGCCTCTTTGGATTGAATGATTTTCAAAAGAATTTTGTAGGATCTGAATCCATAGGAATTTTTCCTATGGAAACCCTTTGGATTGCAGGAATGAGGTCATAGGAATCCTACGAAATTCCTATGGAATGGCTTAATCCATAGGAATTTTGGAGGAATTCTAACATGAGCTTGAACCTCATGGAAAATTTCCTTTGTGTCTTGCATGAACCTTCTCTCTCTTCAAATTCCTACAAAATTCCCGTGAAGTATCCAAAGAGCTAGTTTTACATATTCCTGTATTTTCATTTCCTATAGGATTCCACAAGCCATGACATTTCATTCCTATATTTTTCCTATTCCTGCGTTTTGAGAATCCTTCAATCCAAAGAGGCCCTAAAAGTTCGAACCCTTTGAAGTGATCAAAGTTTAGAAAATAAAATCATTTGGACTAAAAGTTGAAAACTCCAAATTTGTAGTTGAAAAAATCAAACAGGGAAATTTGACAAGGGAAAGGAAAGATAACTGGTGGAGGACTAACAGGCGGCCTTAGAATAGAAGCAGGGATCTCCATAATCTTAGCATCTCCCTCATGTTTTGAGGAACAGGTTACGAGGTTAGATAAATCATTTCGGTCACAAATTTTAGTGGGCACAAGCGCCTTATGTTGGTTGATTTCACTGTGTACAATGACGATGTTTTTGATAAAAAGAAACTAACCAACCCTTTGCAAGCTCCTTTTTATGTATCGATTGATTGTGGTCGTGGTCCTTACTACAACGACGACCATCGGAGCAGGAGTAGATGGCTTGTGGTGCTAGGAGGTTG
Source organism: Stipa capillata (assembly GCA_019208055.1). NCBI lineage: Eukaryota > Viridiplantae > Streptophyta > Magnoliopsida > Poales > Poaceae > Stipa > Stipa capillata. Next base: position 224,778 of record JAGXJF010001517.1, on the reverse strand, counting down.
GAGTTAGCTACCAGGGGATTTATGTCCTAGTATGGATGGCGGTTTACTAACATGCTATGTAATTTTTGAATTCTTGATTATGTAGCTTGTCTTATCCTCTATCCTCTTATGACACAACCTTGTGATGACTTTGTAATAACTAGGTTGTGTGCTTCTTCGATGCAGAGAGGCTAGGGGTGTAAAGCTCTCTTCCATTGTAAAAAAAAAGAGTAGAAGCGGGGTTCGCATGTCCGATCTTGGCATTGGATCAGACGTACGTGAAAATATTTCTATATGTGAGGAAAATATTATGTTAAGACATATGCAATAAATTTTTTGAACCAATACAACATGATATTTTCATATAATAAATTTCGTGTGATAGAAACATCTTTTTTTACAATAAAAATTATATTTTTCATATAATGATAACTCGTCTAAAAAGAAAAAAAAATCAGATTATCGGTAACATTTTCCATACTTCCAAAAAAGGACTAGTGGTACTTTATCCGTTGACAATAAAACGTTTATTGGTCTAGATAGGAAATAACATCCGTGTGATCTGCTAATCACCATAAAACATAATTAACTGAAATCTAACTTATCTTGAAGCTAATCGTATCGATGTTTAATATGTTTAACATTATTCCGAGACTGAAGAGAGGTTGGATACACGCAGAGGCCAGCTTGTGTACGTTGCCCCGCAGCTATATATAACAGCCTCCATGGAGCTAGCTAGCCACCATCGTGTCATATAATGGCTGCAAACAAGAAGATGAATTTGTTGCAAGTGATGGCCATGCAGGTGATGTTTGTCGCCGCACTGGCCGCCACCGCCGCCTAGAGCGCCGGCGAGCCGACGTGCAAGATTCCGGTGGACGAGCTGAAGTTGTGCGTCCACGAGGTCATGCACGATAACCCTGAGTTTGGCTCCCCCATCCTGCAGCCCAGGTGCTGCGACAAGCTGGCGAAGGAGCTGGGCTGCGGCTGCGTCCTCCGCGACATCATCGTGCAGTTCGGCGGCCTCGATCTTCAGAAGCCATTCTGCCCCGAGGGCACAGGCTGCAAGCCACCGTCCCCACCCCCTCCTCCTCCTTACTGATCGAGCATGAATTACATATTTGTGGTGACGACATGCCCGTGTCGTCGACACGGTGTATCTTAGTACATTGGAGTATACGTATGTGTTTGGGGTTCCATTATCTAAAATGTGTTTGGGATTCATTTATATAGATTGCATCTATTGTAAAAGACCTAGCATGTGTAGCAGATGCACAAGTACGTGAGTGTGGCGTGGGTGGTGTGTGTATGTATGGTATTTGTACTTCATGATTTCTCAAAAAATATGTGCTTTTCACCTGTTTGTTTAATTATTTTAACCAGTTTGTCTCCATGGATTGAGAATTGAACTGCAAAATTAATCCCGTTCCAAAAAAAACACATTGTTGGAGTTGGATTCTCGAAAAAAAAAGTGATCGTTTAGCTGGTGAGAACATGACAAGATCGACTTTTCGTTGAATAATTACATGGAATTAGAGGGGTTCGCAAACTTATGAGGCCCACCTACACATTGGCCACCGATGTATCGCAAATATTTGCTCCTCTACGCACTGAGTTATGTCTAACAGATTTCGGTTCATTTAGAGAAAATGTTATGATGTAAACATGAGGGTGAAGTTCAAAAAGCTACTTCCAAAAGTCTGTGAGGTCTACCCGAATGTCTAGATCCACTAATATGCACAAAATTGGCTCCGTTCATAAATCATTTTCTACTAATGTGGATTTCTCCTTTTGGTCCTCAGCCTACGGGGTATTTGCTCTGCCATGTTCCCTATGGAGTTTTGGTCTGAATTTGCTCTGCAATTTCCTGCCAGCCTCCACTTGAATCAGCCTAGGTAACCCTTTAGCATTAGTAGTGATTAGGCCTTCCCTAGTAGCAACTTTTTCTTTTTCTCCAGTGACATTTGTAGGTGAATCATGCATGCTGATTAGTAGTTGCGCGCTTCCATATTGACATCTTGAATCACCACCGAATTATTTTTGCGAAAAATCTACTCTCAAAACGTTCTAAAACTGGTTTAACGCACGAACGTCGTGCATGCCGTTTGATCTAATGCGTTCAAACATTTTCACCGTAGAGATGATATTCTGCATACAAAATAGTAAGGAAATAAATTTGTTGACATCAGCAAGTGCATGCAAATAACAACAAAACGAAATTGCTGATGTCAGCGAGATTATCTCAATTCAAAATTTCAAAATGTTTTATCTCTCAAACCGTTAATTCGATTCATGATCCGCTTTTCATGGCTGGGTTCATCTCGACGAGAGCTTTAAAACTAGATCTCATTTGGATATGTTTTAACGATTTTTTGTGTGCTACTAGTTACCAAGCAGTAATACGCCAATTACCAGCCTATTAGTACGCAGTTACCCATGGTAATTACATCAGTATATGGTGATAACTGTGTATTATAAGCATGATAACTGATGCTGCAAAAAAATATCGTCGAAACATATCAACATGGGATCTAGTTTTGAAGCTCTCCTCGTGAGGAACCCAACAATGAAAACGGATTTCAAATCAGATAAATAGTTTGAGAGGAAAAATATTTTGAATTTTTAGAATTTAAGAGAATCTTGATGATGTCAGCATTATCTACTCTATACATGCATGCATGCAAGAGAGATGTCATGCTCATGATGGGGTTTGGAAAGCTGGCTTGGTCGGAATGTTCCGTGGGTAAGCTAATGGGAGCACTGTCGCCGTATAGTCACGTCCTTATTTTTCATCAGAGCGGTTTCATCATTCTTGGAGTTGTCTGTAGGACTGTCAATTAATTTGCCATCTTTCATGGGACCTACCTGATCAACCATAGGATCAATGTCAAACTGTGAGGAAAACTAATACTGCTGCTAGTGGAAAAACCATCACATCAGTAACCCTTTTCCCTGTTTCCACAGCAGATAGCATTTGCTGAACACAAGCAAGCATTCGCCTCATTGGTTGAACGCTGCCCTTGAAATGGATTTCCCCCACGCTGCCCTTGATATGGATTCTCCGCCTCCCCGTCCGTACCCACGGCCCTGGCTCTGATGCCCGCCGGCCGCCACCACGCTCACCGTCGGCCATTATGCTCACAATCTACTTGATATATCAGCGTGGGCCGACAACTGCGCAATGCATCAGGGCAGAGCTCAGCCAAGCGCCACGGCACTAAGGACGTGGCACAGACCGAGCTCGTTAATTCGTTTAACATGTTGTGGTGAAGTATTTTTTGTTGGCAATGTACGGGTATTTATTTATTACCATCTAGATCCCTGAGTAGACTGCTATGATTACTCTGACGAAGTGTAGTTGAGGAACATAAGAAAATAAAATAATTTACATGAGTACTAAAGAAAATATCGTCTTGAACAAAGAATTCAAGTCACGATGTGAAGCAGCACCACGGCTTAGACCTGTCAATCTCAGCATGGCTCAACGGACTCCGTAATCTCAACTGATTAGGGCCCGTTCTTTCTCTAGTCTGATATGCCATATCTCAACTCCAATGACATGCTTGCTTTCATCACCGTCATCCATAAATCTGTAGAGTTGATAGATTCAGCATCTCGTTAGCTAGCATTCTAATTCTGTTGAAAGGCAAGGAAATGGAAAGCTTTCACAACAAAATTCTGGACAATTGTACGAGTCGGACTCCTTCTTGATGACGTGTCGAGGATTGCTTTCCTATCTTGATCAGGATGCACTGCCGTGGGGCCCACGCCTCTTGCCAGTCGGGCCTTCGGACCACGGCTTTCTCTTGGAGGCCCATCGGAGAACTCATGGACCTGGCCACGAGCCCATGGTGGTAGTACTACCCATCATCAAACCCCCCATCATTATGTGTGATGAAGTCGAGACGGGTTTAGACCAACTCGAGTTGCAGCGGTACTACAGCTTGGTCGATCGAGAAACATCGAGTTGGTCGTACTCGGAGCTTTATCCTTGGCCTTCCCGAGTTGTAGAACTCGGTAGACCTAGTCCTTCATTGTAGTCTGAACCTGTCCGGCGGAATTCACGGATGGTGATGTCATGATTCTACTTTCCGCATTGTCAGAGTAAAACTGGCCATGCGCCGGAACGGTCGCGATTTCCCAGTCGTAGTGTGCTTTTGGCGCCTTCGATATGGGCAATAAATTTAAGGCTTGCTTGCTCTTCTCTACTTCCATCTGCTTGGCTTGTCACTCGGAGTCGTACGCGCTGAACCCCCCACATGTGACAGATCTGAGAGTTGCCGCTGCCATCGACTCACTTGTTGTTCTCGACTTGCCGTAGACCTGGCTCGTGTGCGAGCCAGTGGATGTCGTTGCTTCTGCGGACGTTGTTGACATGAATACCCTCCTCCTCCGGGTAGGCTTCACGTCTCGGGTTGCCCCGAACCTAGGGATTAGGTTTGTTTACCGCCTCGGTGCTGTTTTTCCTCTTGGAGTAGCTTTAAGAGTTCACGGCACTGTGACTGGCAGTGGGACCCGCTGCGATGGTACTTGCACCAGTTGTGCCGGGTTCATTGTTCCTCTGGTATCCAATTGACATCCAAAATTTCACCAGCAGAATTTCTCTTAAGTCTTGGTTTCCACTTGGTTCATTCTCCTCGTCGGTCTGACGTCTCTTTATCTCGGAAACCGGCAAGGACCTTATCAGAGTTTTTTTCTCCTTTTCTTGCTCTTCGACCACCTCGGGGAGAGTGCTTTGAGTCCTTGTCTAGGGAATGTCTTCGTCTTTCACAACCATCCGACCTGCAGAGGCCCCGGTTGATCTCAACGTTGTGGAGACGTTGATCTTCATAATTTGTTCGTACTCAGAGAATTTCCATGAGCTCCGAGGTGTTGCGTGATTTGAGAAGTGTAGACGTGGTCCAGGCACCTTTCATCGTGGACGGCGGCTTGAAAGGTCTCGACTACTTTGGTGAGGAAGAGGCCTAGGACGACGTTGACTTTTTTGTCCCTAGAATTGATGACGACGAGTCGAAGCGTCTGCTGCCTCGTAGTGAGTACTAGACGTATATCGATCACGCCTTGACATGGATGAAGGTGAATGATACTTCTTCGGGTCTTTGATTTTCCCTCGTTGTAATAGCTTGAATGTCTTAGTTTTGCTTGGTGTGGCAAATTTTCCTTATCAGCTGTATTACCGTAGGGTTGCGTAATGTAGTATATACCTGCCAGCCCCCGACTGTTTGTACGAGTTAGTAGGAACTCGGACGGACAGACTGAAAAAATTGAGAAGTGCCAGCCCTCGACTGTTTGTACGAGTTGGCAGGAACTCGGACGGACAGGCTGAAAAAATTGCGAAGTGCCAGCCCCTGACTGTTTGAGCGAGTTGGCAGGAACTCGAACGGACAGGCTGAAAAAATTGAGAAGAGCCAGCCCCCGACTATTTGAGCGAGTTAGTAGGAACTCGGATGGATAGGCTGGAAAAATTGCGAAGTGGCAGCCCCCGACTGTTTGAGCGAGTTAGCAGGAACTCGGACGGACGGGCTAAAAAAATTTGAAGTGCCAGCCCCTGATTGTTTGTAGGGCTTGTACTCGTACCTCAGTGTAGGCGGCCGATGTTGGGGAGGCGAAACGAGTTGAGGAACTCGTGCCATGCCTAGCCCCGCATAGATGCAAGGTAGCTATCTACCGTTGCAGGTGTGAAGAGGCGAAAGGAGTTAAGGAACGTCGTGTACATGCCAGACTTCAACCGATGCAAGGCTTGCGTCGCCGTACCGGAAGGGGGAGTTACGTTGAGGAACGTGTGTTCTGCCCAGCCCCCGGGTGAATACGAGGTGTGTTGCCTGTGTCGGGGGACTTGAGTTGAGAAACTTGTGAAGAAGACAGCCCCTAGACGTTGTGGCGAGGCATGTGGATAGCTGACCGGACCTGGGGCGGCGAAACGGGGCGCGAACCCATATACGTGCCAGCCCCCGAGTGCATACGAGGCGATCATACGGCGGCCAAACTCGAGGAGGCGGACCGAGGCGCGGACTCGTTTACGTGCCTGGCCTCGAGTTGTTGGATGCTTGTGTGCTTAGGTCTGCGAAACGAGGTGCAGACTCGCGTACATGTCGGGCCCCGAGTCCTAGTGAAGCATGTTAGAGGTGTTTGAGTACGGTGACGAGCTGATGATTGCTTGAAGAAGACCGAAGAATCTCATATGACTGAAGTGTCGTGGGGAGCGGGAGTGTTCTCACCGTTCACTAAAATTTTGACAGATGGTTTGGAGAGTCATTCGACGAAGACGCCTGCCAGAGGGGATGTTCGACTTGAGGCAGATCGGCGACGTAGTTGTCGCGCCGTGGCACGTACTGGAATTCCAGGCCAGTGAACTTCTTCTCCCAAGTTCGCACTTGGTTAAATGGCGGATGCTGAGAGCTGCAGCAATGCGGAGGCCCGCGAGGTGGCCTTCGTACTCGGCTTCGTTATTTGTAGCAGGGAAGTGTAGCTGGATGGCGTATTGAAGGGTCTCTCCTGCTGGTACGGTGATGACGATGCCAGCCCCCGAGCCTGTAAGGGTAAGTGATCCATCGAAGTGTAAAGTCCAGATCTTTACTTGTGTAGGCGCTGTCTTTGGGTTTGGGTTCGGGGTCCGTCCATTCGGCGACGAAGTCGGCAAGAGCCTGCGACTTGATTGCTGTGCGAGGCGTGAACTCGATGTCGAACGCGCCCGACTCGGACACCCATTGGGTGATGCTGCACTACTGGATGTCCGCGAAAGAGCAAGTTCAGAGATTTTGTGGAGTTGCCGAGTTGTTTCATCGAAGCGATTGGATAACACTTGCTTGATCTGGGCTGCGAGTACTCGAGAGTGGATGGCTTTCTTCCCGGCTTCAGAACTCGGCGCGATGGACGAAGATGCGTTGATGTCGGTTGGAGGGCGTAGCGCCTGTGATGTGGTATCCGCACCTGCCATATAGACATGAGGGAAGTCGTAGTTGAACCTTGCTGGCGTCGGGATCGAACGGGTGTCCGATTGGTCCTCAGGAAAGATATCATCGAGAAAGTTTGATCCTTGGCTGCTGCCTGGAGAACCGTTCGGGGTCGAGTTGTTCCGAACCCTGTAGATGTGGTGTTGATTTGTAGAGTAGGGACGCTTCCTATTCAGATGATGCCTGAGGTCGGTCGGGTGCAACCCGATCTCGTGAGAGTTGAATCGGGTAGCAGCTTGTCGGGGCGAGATCTGGCGCCGGGAACACCTTGAGGCAATCTTGCTTCGTAGATCGCGTGGATCGAAAACATATGGATTGAAGGTTGCGTGGCCATGCGTGCTTTGAAGCAATTGCACTCCACAGATCACGGGGATCGGAGGCGTACGGATTGAAGCTCGTGCGATCGGCTGGAGTTGCGACGACTCGTAGGGCTGCCGGAAGGGATTGCGTGTTTGCCCTTGTGAGTTGTCGTTGAAGTCGGAGGGCATCTGCTCGATTAGGTGTGTCGGGTAGCTGTTGCAAGATCCAGTCAAGACATCGTAGAAGTCCTAGTCATCGAAGCCCGTGTACAGATCTTGTCGATTTGAGCCGTTGACGAAGAGTCAAGTTGACGTAAGGGCCCCACGGTGGGCGCCAGCTATCAATGTATGGTATATGGGGGGTGTCGATACGCGTACTCGTACAGCACAGATTGATAGGATAGCGGGGCGATGACTCATGTCAACTTGGTCTTGAGACGCCGATTTACCCAGGTTCAGGCCTCCGAGATGGGTAATAGCCCTACGTCCTGCTTTGATTGGATTGATATTCGATGGCGAGTACATACGATTTACAAAGGGAACTCGGCGAGCGAGGTACTCGGCGAGATCGGTCTCGAGGCTTAGGGCTCTTGAGGGTGGCTAGTTGGCTATAGCTATTGTCTGATCCAAAGTAGCTTGTCACCTGAAGGGGGTCTTGTGCCCTTTATATAGGCGGGGTGAGGCGGTTGTTGTACCCTGAGTCCTCGTAGTACACGAGTCGGACTCCTTCTCGATGACGTGTCGAGGATTGCTTTCCTATCCTGATCAGGATGCACTGCCGTGGGGCCCACGCCTCTTGCCAGTCGGGCCTCCAGACCACGGCTTCCTCCTGGGGGCCCATCGAAGAACTCATGGGCCTGGCCACGAGCCCATGGTGGTAGTACTACCCATCATCAGGTTGAATACATGTTATTGAGTTTTTAGCCTATCATGGGATAGATCCACCTTAAGTTTTTTACTGTATCATAATTGCCCGATCATCTTAATTTGTTTAACTATTTCAACAGGCACAAAAGTCAACATTAAAATAATCATATCGCATCAGTACATCTCAAGAAATGCAAACCAGAATTGCCTAGGTGTGCTAGTTAATTAACCGTTATGTTTGACATCAGCAAGTGATTTTCATATTTTATGTTGCCTCTGCTGTAATCTTCCACTTATTTTTGTTTTCCGTAGTACAGAACCTGTTATGAATGAAATAGAGTTTAAGGGCCCGTTAGGAAGATGATAACAGGTAAATGGCGTACTAGAAAGAAACAAAAAAAGTTATTGGCATCAAAATTTTAGCAGTTAGAATTGCCGATAATTTTCGGTGCAAGCCAGCAACAGAAGTATAAGGTGGTGTACAGAAAAACTAGAAGGCTAGGTTTAGATCAATAGCGCTTGGTAGTGAACTTACAATATCTTTGATGTGGGCGAGCTTCATCTTGTTCTCCTCTGATTGACACCACCGCCTCAGTTTAGAGTTGGAAGTAATATATAGCTCCTGGAGATTAGTCAGTTGTTGTATACACTGAGGGAAGACTTGATGCTCGTGCATCCTAAAATCCACAGGGCTTTGAGAGAGGTGAGGTCAGGCAGCCGGAAAAATCCACACAGGCCTTTGAGAGAGGTGAGGTCAGGCAGCGATCCTGGCAGCGTTGATATGGCATCACAAAAGTATAATTTCAGACACTGGAGAGAGGCAAGTTGCCGGATGCTCTCTGGCAAGCTCGTCAGATTATCACAATTGCTGATGCCCAATTCATGGAGGGCCGTGAGGTGGTGAAGCAACCTCCACTCATCTGAATGAACTTTGCTTTCCTCGATCCGGGTGTACGCCCACTCATCTAAAGGCACTTTGCTTTCCTTGATCCTGGTGTCCTCGAGTGTCACGCTGCCTGCAGGCAACCTGGTGTCTCGAGTAGAGCAAAATGAATGCCTGACATGGTCTCTCTCACCCCATGCTGATATTACTTTGTCGCTCCTCTCTATGATCAAGCGATGAAATATAGGTGGGCATGGTTTCAACCTCAACATTTGGCAATCATGTATTCCCAGTATGGAAAGCATAGGGAACATGAACACCTCCACTCCATTTTCACCAAAGTATATTGTGTTCCATTCTTCCAATTGTTCCACCTCATCCGGTGTGAATGTAAACAATTGACGGAATGCCCCTTTGCCACCGCAGAAATCTCCATCAATTTTGTGATGTTGTGCAACCTTCGTAGCTATAGATTTTTCAGAGACCTAACGGTGGTAGGTCTTTGCACATTGGCAAATCCTCCAACACAATACTAACAAGCTTTGGGAGATGTTGATGGATGCCCATGAGCCAGGCAGGGAAGCATGTACTGCCATAACCTTGTAGTTTCAAATCCTTCAGACCTCTTGGCGGCACTAGTTCTCCCAAAACATCTTTCTCCTCCAAAAGTCGATCAGCATACAAAGTCCAATTAAGTGTCAGCTGTAAGAGATTTTGTTTGTCTGACAATTCAATTCCTCGTGCTTCTTCTACAGACCTTACATTTTCAAGACAGCTTACTTCCAGTTCTTTAGGATTTACATTCCCAAGAAGGTGAAGATTGCTGCAAGAATCACCTTCCTCAGCTTGAACCATAAAGTATGCAATGAGAGTGATTAATTTTTACTCATGTACTCCATCAGCTTATGTGAGCACCCCTCTGACAAATATAGACTCAAGACTATCAATTGAACTTCTACTCTTAGGAGTGTATGAAGGTTTTGGAGGTTTCCAAGGCTCTCTGGAAGGGAAGCTACCTTCCAGCAGCATGAGAGGTCTAGTGTATGAAGGTTTTGGAGGTTTTTAAGGCTCTTTGGAAGGGAAGCTAGCTTCGAGCAGTGTGAGAGGTCCAATGTATGAAGGTTTTAGAGGTTTTCAAGACTCTCTGAAAGGGAAGCTAGCTGCGAACAGTATGAGAGGTCCAGTGTATGAAGGTTTTGGAGGTTTCCAAGGCTCTCTGGAAGGGAAGTTAGTTGCGAGCACCATGAGATCTACAGTGTACGAAGGTTTTGGAGGTTTCCAAGGCTCTCTGGAAGGGAAGCTACCTTCCAGCAGCATGAGAGGTCTAGTGTATGAAGGTTTTAGAGGTTTTTAAGGCTCTTTGGAAGGGAAGCTAGCTTCGAGCAGTGTGAGAGGTCCAATGTATGAAGGTTTTAGAGGTTTTCAAGACTCTCTGAAAGGGAAGCTAGCTGCGAACAGTGTGAGAGGTCCAGTGTATCAAGGTTTTGGAGGTTTCCAAGGCTCTCTGGAAGGGAAGCTAGCTTCGAACAGCCTGAGAAGTATAGTTTATGAAGGTTTTGGATGTTTCCAAGGCTCTCTGGAAGGGAAGCTAGCATCGAGCAGCCTGAGAGGTACAGTGCATGAAGGTTTTGGAGGTTTCCAAGGCTCTCTGGAAGGGAAGCTAGGTTCGAGCAGTGTTTGAGGTCCAGTGTATAAAGGTTTTGGAGGTTTCCAAGGCTCTCTGGAAGGGAAGTTAGCATCGAGCAGCCTGAGAGGTACAGTTCATGAAGGTTTTGGAGGTTTTCAAGTCTCTTTGGAAGGGAAGCTAGCATCGAGCAGCCTGAGAGGTACAGTGCATGAAGGTTTTGGAGGTTTCCAAGACTCTCTGGAAGGGAAGCTAGGTTCGAGCAGTGTTTGAGGTCCAGTGTATAAAGGTTTTGGAGGTTTCCAAGGCTCTCTGGAAGGGAAGCTAGCTTCGAGCAGTCTGAGAGGTCTAGTGTATGAAGGTTTTGGTGGTTTCCAAGGCTCTCTGGAAGGGAAGCTAGCTGCGAGCAGCCTGAGAGGTACAGTGTATGAAGGTTTTGGAGGTTTCCAAGGCTCTCTGGAAGGGAAGCTAGCTGCGAGCAGCCTCCGAGGTACAGTGTATGAAGGTTTTGAAGGTTTCCAAGGCTCTCTGGAAGGGAAGGTAGCTCCGAGCAGCCTGCGAGGTACAGTTCATGAATGTTTTGGAGGTTTCCAAGGCTCTCTGGAAGGGAAGCTAGCTGCGAGCTGCCTGAGAGGTACAGTGCATGAAGGTTTTGGAGGTTTCCAAGGCTCTCTGGAACGGAAGCTAGCATCGAGCAGCCTAAGAGGTGCAGTGTATGAAGGTTTTGGAGGTTTCCAAGGCTCTCTGGAAGGGAAACTAGGTTCGAGCAGAATTTGAGGTCCAGTGTATAAAGGTTTTGGAGGTTTCCAAGGCTCTCTGGAAGGGAAGCTAGCTTCCAGCAGTCTGAGAGGTCCAGTGTATGAATGTTTTGGTGGTTTCCAAGGCTCTTTGGAAGGGAAGCTAGCTGCGAGCAGCCTGAGAGGTACAGTGCATGAAGGTTTTGAAGGTTTCCAAGGCTCTCTGGAAGGGAAGCTAGCTGCGAGCAGCCTCCGAGGTACAGTGTATGAAGGTTTTGGAGGTTTCCAAGGCCCTCTGGAAGGGAAGCTAGCTTCGAGCAGCCTTGGAGGTACAGTCTATGAAGGTTTTGGAGGTTTCCAAGGCTCTCTGAAAGGGAAGCTAGCTTCCAACAGTCTGAGAGGTCCAGTGTATGAAGGTTTTGGAGGTTTCCAAGACTCTCTGGAAGGGAAGCTAGCGGCGAGCAGCTTGAGAGGTCCAGTGCATGAAGGTTTTGGAGGTTTCCAAGGCTCTCTGGAAGGGAAGCTAGCTTCCAGCAGTGTGAGAGGCTCAGTGTATAAAGGTTTTGGAGGTTTTCAAGGCTCTCTGGAAGGGAAGCTAGGTTCGAGCAGAGTGAGAGGTCCAGTGTATGAAGGTTGTGGAGGTTTCCAAGGCTCTCTGGAAGGGAAGCTAGCTTCGAGCAGTCTGGGAGGTGCAGTGTATGAAGATTTTGGTGGTTTCCAAGGCTCTCTGGAAGGGAAGCTAGCTTCAAGCAGTGTGAGAGGTCCAGTGTACGAAGGTTTTGGAGGTTTCCAAGGCTCTCTGGAAGGGAAGCTAGCTTCAAGCAGTGTGAGAGGTCCAGTGTACGAAGGTTTTGGAGGTTTCCAAGGCTCTCTGGAAGGGAAGCTAGATCCCAGCAGCCTGAGAGGTCCAGTGTATGAAGGTTTTGGAGGTTTCCAAGGTTCTTTGGAAGCAGCACAAGACAAGTGCAGTTCGATAAGTCCAAATATTGGAGTGTGATGAGGTCACACAAAGCTTCTGTTATAATTCTGACACTAGAACAACCAGATAAGTCAAGATGCAACATACACTCAACTTTGTTAATTGATGTTGGTAATTCTGAAATTCCAGATGATCCATGGAGGTCCAGGAACTGTAAATTTGGGAGCCGAGTGATACTCTTGGGAAATCTCCGGTCTTGCAGCTTTGGAGCAATAAGAAACCTCATCTGCTTCAACTGGCCAATAGAGCTTGGAAACTCTCTGAATGAAGATTCAGTTAAATCCAAAACACGTAAGCACTTTGCGAATGAAAATGCACCAACATTGAGCTCCAGTTTGCTACAATGCAAAAAATGCAGTGCTCTTAACTTGGCTGGTAAAATCGTTGATATCTTCCTTGGTCTGATATAATTTGCAAGCAATGCATAACGGCAATATTTAGTACTGCTTCCATTTTTAGCATCAAGGACGAGCAACTCTTCATCAATGACTGATCTTGCGACATCATGCACTAGATCGTGCATGGTGTACACTGGTTGTTTTTGAGAAACCTGAAACAAAGAAGTACCATGAGTTATGTCAAGCCAAATAATATTATCTATGTATTATCACATGATCCGTTAAAAATAAGATAAGTATTAACGAGATCTCAACATCTTGTTCTTTGTTAGAATTTTAACACTATTATTTGTTAAAATCTCAGGGCCTGTTCGCAATACAGAGTTTTCATAGGAAACAGTTTAGTTTCTACTGGGATTAAGGAAAATTATTGCTTTCCAAATGGGGGCCTTCAATATATAAAAACATATTATATGCAAATCACATGCTAGCAAAATTAAATAAGCCATTGTTTTACAAGAAACAATGAGCGAAATCACTATCTGACTACACGAACTTATTGCGACGCGCCTCCTCTATTTCTTTATCCACGAATCTCCTCCATCCTCAAGTTGTTCCTCCCGACAGCCACTATCGTCAGCCCTGCACATGTTGAACGCCGCCCTGTGCATCCCGCCACCGCCTCACTACCGTGCACACCTCCCATACCGGCTTTTCCTCCCGTCACCAACCGTCGTCAGCGTCTCACCACCTCCATGCGTCGTAGTCACTGGCGACTCCGGCACCGCCTACGGCTTTCCCACCGACACCTCTGTGCTTTCCCATCGCCGGCACCACATTAGAGGAGGAGGACCGCAAGGAGCAAAGAGGAAGAGGGGAGCCACCTGAGAAGACGACACACGGGGCAATGGATCACGTGGCTGTCCGTAAATTAGATGTGCCCCAGAGCATGGCTGAGGTGGCCATTGCTGAGCTCGCCGACGGCGATGCCTAGCCGAAAATGGCTCGGAGGTGACTAAAATGGAGCCTCGCTCCACTGGCCAGATCTGGGATTCAAGGGTCAGGGCGACTCACTGGCATCAAGCCGCACTGGAATCCTCGCGACGTCAAGCCACGCTACCGCCAGATCGGCATCAAGCAAACTGCAGGTGGTATCCATTAGTCCCCTGCACCATAGCAAGCGTGGGATGTTCCGGGGGTGGGAGCACATGGAGGGGGTAGAGGCTATCACGGGCGGCAACCAGCATCTCTCACGTGTTTGCGAGCTGGTCGCTGAGTGTTAAGTTTTGCACTCACAAATTTTAGTGGATACTACTAAGTTATGTTGGTTGATTTGGTTATGCCCAAATGGCTTTAAAAAAAAGAAAACCTAACACTTTCTTTGTACGCTCTGTTCTTGTTTACCAATTGGCTATAATCATAGTCTATACCACAACGGCGATCCTTGGAGCAAGAGCTCATGGCTACTGGAGCCAAGTGGTTGGAGTTGGTTATCAGGGGATTATGCCCCCGGTTCAGCTGAGAGTTTACTAGCAGGCTATGTAATGGTTGATTTTACTTATGTAGGTCGCCGCTCATTGGCTCACTTCTAGCTCGACTATTATAATAACTGTGTAACAATATTTGGCTGTGTGCATCTTCGAATACAAAGACCGGGGGAGTTTAATTCGTCCTTTATCTAAAAAGGAGTGATGGGGAGAAGAAGGCCATGGCAACCTATAGAGCCTGATAAAATCAGGAAAGATCAGAAAAAGAGAAAAATACCAAAAATATTTTATAAAAATGAAAACTATGAAATAGCCGAGGGAATAGAAAATTTAAAATATTAATAAAAAATAGAACACTAAAGAAATCAGAAAATTTTAAAATTACAAATATTCCACAAAAGTTACTACAAAAATCTAAAATGAAAAAGAACAGATAAAGCAGAAAATTAAAAACTTTAGAAGTGTCCTATGAACCCTGAGAATCTGAGAAAACGCACTAATAATTTATGAATATTCATGGCTCTTGTTTTTTTTCTCATTTTTCTATGAATTTTTCTAATTTTTTATTCTCTTCTTTTGCTGACTAGATTGGCACGTGAGTAAAACAAACACCATATCATCAATTATACCATCTTTTTAACAAAACAGTTGCAGTGAGCTACTTATTGTAAAAGAGGGCCAAAAAGAGTTTGACTACGAAGTTAAATTGACTAAACATGAAAAAAATAACAACCAGATGGAGTAGGGGTTAATTAGGTTACTTTGTGATGCTACAATTACTGGACATTGTCCTAACCAGATACAAGGGATCGTAGGCCAGAATTTTCCTTTGATAATTGCGATCACGCCACTTGGGCTCCTTCCATGTCTCCCATAGGATGTAAATCTTCTTTCCACTAATTGGTTTGGATGATGCGTACCTTGCCAGCCACCAGTCAACAATGCCTCCCTTCACCACCCAGGTGGCAGGGTTGAGCGTGGTCACCCCGCGCTAGATTGCCACACCTGTCCCGTGCAATGGGCATCAGTTGAGGAGATGGCACGCGGATTCTGGTGTGTTTTTATAGAAGGGACAACACTAGTCGTACCGTTTTGACTAGGGCCAAAGATCATATCTACTCGGTATTGAAAGTTAACGGTCAAACTTGATTGATACTAAACTCAGCGAATAGTTAAGAGACAAAAGTAAAACTTTTTCCTAATAATAATGCTCGCATCATCTCTCCGTAAAATTGACTTGATGGAGTGGACCAAATGTAAAGAAAATTTGTGAGTAGGCTCTGATGCACCATTGTTTGAGTGGTATAATCGCCACAAAAGGGCTAACTATATACATGGGCTTAATGCACCAAAATGTGACGTGGCGTCTATGCTTTGCACAGGAGTTTGTGCATACCCATTTGTACAATCAACTATTGCATGCCGTTTGATGATGGAGTAAAGACATTCATAAATTTTGTTCTGTTGTAGAGGTACGTAGTAACTCACCTTAGGTAAATTGGAATGCTGAAGGAAAGACATCCCCAGGAGTTGCCTGACGTACTTCTCGCCAAGTTGTATGGCTGAAAATGTATTAGATGCTTCGATGAAATCGAGAGCAATCCATTGGTGAATCAGATAATCTTTCCTTATATTGTGACCTTTAGGAAAGATGGCACAATATGCAAAGCACAACCTCAAATGCGGTGCCATAGTTTTGTAACTTAACTTCAAGGATGGCAACACTGTCATATCAGAACAAGATTCATCCCAAATGTCACTATTGCTCACTGCATTCCACTCTGTAAGATTCATTCCAGATAGCAAGAATCCAAGTGCTTGAGCTGCTAATGGCACACCTCCGCACTTCTTTGAAATCTTCTGTCCAACTTGCTCGAATTGCTCTTTGTCAGCTCTGAATTTAAAGTCACTACCTTTCTTGATAATACTCCAACACATGTCATCGTTCAAGGGATCTAGCCGGTACAGATTACCGGTGGAAATTTTCCTTGCAATGTTTTCTTCGCGTGTTGTAACTAAGACTTCCGTCTTGTAGCTTACATTTAGCATAAGCTTCAGTTCATTCAGTTGAAAGTTATTTGTCTCCCATACATCATCTAAAACAATCAGAGTCTTCTTATCTTTAAGTAGATCTTGAAGGCGTTGGTTTATGAACTCCCTTGTATCTGCGTTCTGGTAATTTCCTTGTTTCTGAACTTGAGAAATTATGGAGTTCCCTATTTTTTTCAAGTCAAACATCTGGGATACATAGACCCATACTCGATGGTCATAATCTTTGAATTGGGTATCATTGAAGACCAGTTGTGCCAAAGTTGTCTTGCCTATGCCTCCAATCCCATAGATAGCAAGAACTGTGGTACCTTCTTCGCTGTTGCTCCTGGATAACAAAGAAATGACCTTTTTTCTTTCTTCGTCTCTCCCTATAGGTGATTGAATCACCTTTGATGTTGTTTCCCGTGGATCGGGAAACTGGTGCACATTGTTAAGGCTGGTGTCATGTGTGAATCCGAAACTCTCGTGATCCACTTTGATCTTCCTCAGCTGATCTCTCATCTTCTTCATTTTATTGGCCATGGTAATCTTGGGTACAATTGACAAACAAAAGTGCTTCCCCATCATCTAAAAGGAATATCAACGAGTGATTATGATATAATATAGAACATGGGAGTAACTACACCCAGTTTTAGAATGCGTTATCCCTCTATATAAATGCACCCTGCTAGATGTATTTCACACAAAGTACTTTGAATTTCACCCAGTTTTAGTTTTGCATGGATGTACAGCGTGCATAGCTTCCTACTAGCACAAAAAATTGAAACTTGTACACAATTAAGAGGGCTAAATCCCTCTTCTCTCCCATTAAATTAATACTCCCTCCATTGATCTTCTTTAAGGCGACCAAATATTTCAACCTTCAAACTTTGCAATTTTTTACCGACAATAATTAGTGCACTAGCAGCTTATAATATTGGAGCGTACTTTCATATGATCATGATTTTGTTGATATTTACAATAATATAGTAAAGAAATTAATAGTCAATCACTTCATAACCAGGTCTTTGGAAAAATGCAAACCACCTCTTAACCCATTACTATTTCTACACTGTACTACTCTAGTTAGAGAATTCCCAAGAAAGGGATTGTTCACTAGATGTTATTTAGGGCTCCTTTGATTTGCAGAATTCTAAAAACACAGAAATAAAAAAAACACAGGAATAGGATAGGAATGCGGACGCAAAACAAAAGATTGCAAAACGCAGAATTTTGTTCTCGTTTGATTCGCAGGATTCTAAAAATGAGGTTGGAGTGGGTGTGTAGAATCCTTCAAAATTCTTATAATTTTATGGGATTCAAGAAATTTTCCTCTATTTTTCCTTTGTTCCATTTCTTTGAATCAAAGAGATGAATAATACCACCAAAGGAAATTTTCTTATTCCTAAGTTTTTCCTCCATTTTTTCTATGAATCAAAGCCTTTAGTATCTGGACATTGGTGATATATGTCATCTTAGCGGTGAAATCACAAGATTATCATCCATCAACGAACTCGGTACTACAAAAAGAATACGAGAAAGGACACGGCGCGCATACCATTCCAGAGGCCGGTTTAGCGTTGGGTTGGAACTCATCGAGCATGTCGGAGATGTCGTGGGCAGCGTTCTTGAGCCGCTTCAGCCACAGCCGCACCGACTCCTCCCTGACCGACCGCCTCTCGGCATCCTTGAGCGCCGCCGCCATGGATTCCAACGTCTCCTTCATGTCCTCCATGTCGTCCTTGAAGCTGCACAGCATCGTGACCTGATCTCCGATGGCGGAGCCCAGCTTAGTACCCACCGCGGAGACAACAGCCGAGGCGAGCAACCCGCCAACGTCCGCCATGGTATTCTCCCTTCTCTCTCTCTCTCTCTCTCTCTCTCTCTCTCTCTCTCTCTCTCTCTCTCTCTCTCTCTCTCTCTCTCTCTCTCTCTCTCTCTCTCTCTTTTCTCTCTCTCTCGTACGTGGTATGCTAATTGGAGGAGTTTTGTGAACAATGATACAGCAGAAGTCACACTGTTAGGAACTCATGCATGGTCATATATATGTATGATCCCATGCCCCACCGAGCTGGAAAGGCATGATCTACCTTGCTTCTGATAATAATAATGCACAGTACGCTTTCGCTTTACAAAGTAACATTCATGCATATATGCATGCAGCAAGGGTCAAGAAAAGAATCTCAAGTCTTTCTCGCTGTAAAGGAAAAGGGATGCAACCAGAGAGAAGAAAAGAAAAGAATGTGATCCCCCATCTTAGAAAAGAAAGGAAGAATCGTAAATACCGCCCGTATGTGTGTGCAAACTGGCCATAGATAGGGGGAATTGACTTCGGAGTCTTTGGGACAGTAAATTCTCTGCGAAAAATCATGTCCCAAAGGCTCACTCATGTATAGTGGAAGCTGGAAGCTTTAGTACCACATTGTTCCTCTAGGTGGAGAGAGACAACCATTTTGATTGGAGAGACAAAAGACAAACCGAGCAGTCTTTACCTAGTTGAAGCAATCAAAAGAAGAACACATGCGCTCGCTCGCTCTGCCATTGCTTTCATGTAGCATATGCTGATAATGTTGAATTCAAAATATATTTGTCTTGGATAATATATATATATATATATATTTGATTGGAATTCAAATTTGAAGGGTTTTCCTTATGGACGTTAGGATTCAAGTGAAAGGGGAAATTTCTAATTTGAGGGAGATTCAAATACTAGATTTGAACTCCATGGATCTGGGATTATTTCCAAGTCCAAATAACTCAAAGTTGAATTATCTCTTCCTGAAATCCTATTAAACTACTGGGAATTCTGTAAAGATATAATTATAGGGTTTAAACATCAGGGTTTGGTTTGAGAAAAATTCAAATAAACCAAATTGATAGTAAATCCTCTAAGGGATTTGTGTGTGATATCTAACCTCAGGATAAATAATTTGGATTTGGCCTTGACATTAAATTATTTATAGGCTAGGCAAACAATTTTGATTTATTTTCCTTGATTTAAATTCTTATGACACCTTAGGGGTTTTGTTTATAAGTTCAAGTTTGAAATGCATAGACCATTTGTCCCTGGCATTCTTGTGGTGATATGTAGGTACGTCGTTTAATGCATATGATGATCTAGGATTTGTATCCAAGTCCCAGATCCCAAACCTAGCTCCAAGACAAATCAAAATTAAATTAAATTAAATTAAATTAAATCCACTATTTTTGGATTTCTAATTCTAAGGGGTAATTCACGATGTTATAGATATACCGCCCATCTGATCCCTGAGAATTTTGTTAGCTAAAGGAATGGTAACTAGGAAAATACTTGCCTCTTTCCCAAGTTGTCTCTTCTTCGAACAGTCTTTTCCGGGTCCTACCGCTAAGACACTTCCATAATCTGAGTTGGGTGTTTCTTATAGGTAAGTTCTAATCGTAAATCTAGTGCCTTGATCCAGTGAGGCATGTTCCTCTAGTACTTGAAGCACTTCTTGATCCGGCATAGATGGACGAGATTGTTTTCATCTGTATGTATTCCGAGTTTCCAACAAGTCAAGTTGATAGGCAACTTCTCCACGGCGAGCTGACATCCTAAAGGGTCCCACATATGACAATTTGCCTCTATACTTGAAATAGATGGTACTTCTTAAAGGAGATGTCATTAAGTACGCGACGGTTGTTTTCTGAATAACTCTTTTGTCGGCAATTTGAAGGTTCTCTCAAATATTCTTAACTTGCCTTTTTTGCCTGTTGCAGAGACTCTAATCCGAGCATCAATCTTTCTCAAATCTATGCCCATAGCAGGGGTGTTCTACACTATCTTCCATACAGTGCTTCAAATACCAAAATTATGTGGTTGGTCTGGTAACCATTGTTGTACAAAAACTCAGCATATGGTAAGGCTTTATACCATTCCTGTTGTCAGCTATTGCACTAGCATGAACCATATCCTCTAGGATTTGGTTTACGCATTTGTTTTGTCCATCACTAGGGTGATATGATGAACTAAAGGCTAGGTACGTTCCTAGGGCCTCCTGTAACTTTTCCTGGAACCTTGAGGTACACTAGATTGCTCCATTGGATATTATCCTCTTGGTACCGATGAAGGCATACAATCTTGGGCGTATGAGGTCTGCTAATCGGTTGCCTCGGTAGGCGGTCTTTACTGGTACAGAATGGACTACTTTGGTGAGTATATCTATTATTACCCAAATGGAACCATATTTGATTGAGTTCTTTGACAACCCGGTGATGATAATATCATGTAAACTAAGTTTTCCGAAATTAAGTTTAGAATTCTCCGATCCCATGGCACAAATTTTTGTCATTTTAATTCTAATTTTAAAATTCATAAATTTAAGTTCAAGATCAAAAATGTAAAATTTTAGAGTTCTGAAGATTGAAATTTTAATTAAAAAGTCTAATATTTGAACTATGGCATTCAAAATATAAATTATTAAACCACAAAATTGTGAATTACGGATTCTCAAAATTTGAAATTTGTCAATTCTTAAAAGTTAGATTCTCAAATTTTGGAATTGAGAGTTTGAAATTACTTTTTCATATGACATAATTTAAAATTTTGATACTAATTTTTTTACTTGAGTTTTTAGTTCTGATCGAATTACAAAATCCAAGAATTTAGGTTCAATATCCAAAACTTCAAGGAAAATTATATTCTAGTTAAAATATGTACATGTTCCACTTCGTGTGTGGATAGGACAAAATACTACTCCAACTTCAGATTCCACTCCTTGCACCTTCCAGGTACCTACACAAACAATGGGTTAATTAGTCCCTACAAATCTTTTACGGATATGCCTCCTATAATATAAAGGATATGGCAGTTGTGAACAACTTAACCAGGATCCTCAAAACTACACAGCAGAACGCAAGTTTCTATAATTCAATTTTGCTAATTTTGTACAGAGAGTATCTATTTTGCGAGCGTTCTCACGAAATGTTTAGTTCAGACGTCCACACCTGTCTACATGTCGGCAGGAATTTGTATGCACTTAAGGACGTACGTGCACTCATCTACTAGTTGCTTAGTTCACCATTTAAAAACTCATCTAAAAGTTCATAATAATTTAACAATATTTTACCTACTTTAAAATTTTAGGTCAAAATTCGACACACATGTCAAGAAATGAAAAAGGCAAAATTCCGCTGTAAATAGTACTAATACTAACAGAACATTGTTCAGTTCGAATTTCTACTATTCACAACTGAATTTGTATTTTTTTTTATTTCTTCATACGTGTGTCAAGTTTGAATCAAAAAATTTGTGTCATGGTAGAGACATGTTGTGTGAATGTTGTCAAAGCACTAGTGCAGAATCTCCTTATTAGTGGCGTGCTAAAATGACTATTAGTGGCGTGTGGGCAGCACGCCACTAGTATCACGCCGATGGTAAGTGGTTACTAGTGGCGTGTCACACGCACGCCACTAGTAACCCACATACTAGTGGCGTGCCCATTCCTCCACGCCACTAGTAGGGCATATACTAGTGGCGTGTCACATCTAGAGAACGCTACTAATCATATTCCTCATTAGTGGCGTGTACATTACCTCACACACCACTAATATGTCTTTTTCTTTCTTAAAAAAAATTATTATATGTTATTACTGGTGGCGTGCCATCAGGCATACACGCCACTAGTACTTCGGCACATTAGTGGCGTGCCCTCAGGCCCGCATGCCACTAGTATATTTTCTAGGCCCAAATTTTTTTTGTAGATTTAAAAAAATACACCATATTTAATTTATACAGATCATCCATTTGTCCAAATACATGCCTAGTAAGTTGGATTACAAAAGAATATTACAAAGGAGAAAAAGAAAGAAGAAGGAAAAATAAACCTAAGCTAAACCTATCTAGTTCAGCTTCTCTTCTCATCTTCTTTTTGACTTCTCCTTTTGTGTTAAAACCTGCAAAACAGAGAAAAGAGAGAAAGTATTGGTTATGTTTAGAATTAATGTATGCACCTCTTGTGGAGATGCATTTAGTTTAGGAGCTAGTACTTGGGAAAATCTGGGAACTAGTCCAGATTTCCAATGATATAGGGTTGATCTTAAGTTAAGCAACAGTAAGCATCATGCAACCTATGTCCAAGTTCTGGAGCAAGTGAGAAAGCCAACACTGTTCAGCCAACAGGGATCTTTGATCCTGATCAAGCAATAACCACAACCAGCCAAAGCAATCAACCATCAAAGCCAACATAAACCAACCAATAGATAAACTCTAAGCTAGCACTAGCTCCTTATTAAGAAAAGCCCACAATTTTAGATGGATTAGCTTTCAGATTAAATCCAGCTAATCCTACGTCCAAAATGCTAATTCTCAATGCCACTTGTCAATGACAAGTCAGCATGGACCACTTCTGGTCAAAATAAAAGCCCACTTATTACTTTAGCCAACAGGGACAAAAGGACATCATTCCTAAGCCACCATCAGATAAGATCAAAGAGAGTAAAGGAAAGAAAAGAGAGGATCAGGCGGTATCTGTTCTTCGCTGCCGTGGCAGCGTTTGCACATTACATTGATATATCAATATAGACACTATGCATCTTAAAAAAAGAAGTAAGACGATTACAAGGAAACTCTCAATATAGAAACTATGCATCTTAAAAACAAAATAGTCAAGTTTGGAAAAACGTTAACACAATGACAATGTACGTATACACAACAACCCCATCATCGTTACTCTCGTATATTCCCTAAAAACAAGAAAACACACAGCGTGAGAAACTTCATCGCGAGCAACAAATTGTTGCCTCGGCTCGATGGCCGGAAAATCACACACAAAACATATTGTCCAACACATATAATCCATCACATATTATGGACCACATATCCATCACATATTATCCATCACATATATATATAATGACCTCGACTCGATGGCCGGTACCACATTATAATTACCTCGATGGTCGGGGTGGAGGTCGCTGAGTATGTCGGGGTGGAGGCCGCCGAGTAGGTCGGGTGGAGGACGAGGCACTCTATGTATACCAAATATTATAAAAAATTAGCAAAAATCAACTATAGCTAGAACTACAACTATAGCAAAAATTAGCAAATAACTAGAACCTATATGAACTATAGAAAATTAGCAAATCTTTCTCTCTTCTCTCTTTCTCTCTTCTTTCTTCCTCTCTTCTCTCTTTCTCTCTTCCTCTCTTCCTCTCTTCTTTCTTCCTCTCTTCCTCTCTTTCTCTCTTCTTTCTTCCTCTCTTCTCTCTTTCTCTCTTCTTCTCTCTTCTTTCTTCCTCTCTTTCTCTCTTCTCTCTTCCTCTCTTCTTTCTTCCTCTCTTTCTCTCTTCTCTCTCTTTTCTCTCCTCTCTTAAGAACTAAAACCTAACTAAAATCAACTAACTAATCAACCTAACTAAAACCTAGAACTAATTAACTAAAATCAACCTAACTAATAAATTAAAAAAAGGAAAAAAAGGGGTTTTGGGGAGCTCACCGGAGACGGGTAGGGGAGGGGCGGCCGGGGAGGTGCTAGCTGGCGCGGGTGTGGTGGCGAGGTGGCTGGGGACGTGGCCGGGCGCGCGGAGGCGAGGTGGCCAGGGGCGTGGCCGGGCGGCCGGACGTGGTGGCGAGTTGGCCGGGGGCAACGCGGCCGGCGAGGAGGAGGGCCGGCGAGGTGGAGCGGGGCGCCCAGGGCGGTGGCGCGGCGATGGCGGTGGTGGCTCTCGGGAAGAAAGAGATCGAAGGCCGGGGGCGCGCGCGGGATTGCGAAATTTTCCACAAGTCCGGAGTATATATGTGCCATGTTACTAGTGGCGTGCAGGTCCTGACGCACGCCACTAGTAACTTGTTATTAGCGGCGTGCGGGTACTCACACACGCCACTAGTAACACTTTACTAGTGGCGCGCGTGTATGGTGCACGCCACTAGTAAACATTTCTGGTTTTAGGGTTTTTATTCTATTTTTAGGGTTTTGGTTTTAGTATTATGTTCCAATATTTGTATACATTTAATATATATTATTAAATGTTTCATGTAAAAAGTTGGCATTTTTTAGGGTTAGTTTTCTATTTTTAGGGCATTAAATGTATTTCTAGGTATTTAAAGGATATAATTTAAATTTGAACTACAAGTACATTAAAAAGTTGCACAAAATTTGTAGAAAAATCATATTTATGTTTGTGAGTATATATTTAGGTGTTATGAAAGAAAATATTGGAAAATTCAACAATCTGTATGGGAAAATTGAAACATTGACTTGTAGTAAATGGTTTTTGAATTTCTAAAAATGTAAATGTGGTCTAAAAAATATGAAACTTGGCATGATGTCATTATATGACCTCTAGAAGCTGTGGTTAAATTTTGAGAGAGTTACACAAAAGTAATATGACATCAATAGTAATATGCATAGAAGAGATACAATTTGATATTACATCAATGGTTAAGTGCAAATACAAAAGAGATACAATAATGTGAGAAATTGCCGCTGCTAGCTAGTTTGTCAGCGTTTGACAATCTTCTCAACGGTCATCTTGGTCTTCTTGGTCTTCCTTGTATACTTTAGCCCCACGTCGTGACTCTTTCTTTTGAAGGGACGGGCTGTCTTAGGTAACGTAGTTCTGCTCCTTCTGGTGGTGTATTTTTTACCATCGTCTTCTTCCGCTGGGTCGCCGAATTGGTCAAAGTCTTCCTCGTCAGTGACTCCATCCATTCCGACGATGCTCCTTTTGCCTCTCCTCATGACAACACGGCTCGGCCTTGTCGGGTCGGTTATGTAGAAGCATTGGGCCACGTCCTTAGCTAATACCCACGGCTCATTTTGGGCGGTGATTCCTCGCACATTCCCAGTAGGCTTTGCTGAGGGTATAACCATGGTAATGAAATAACGGTCTTCGATTACGATACTCTTCGCCCATCTGACACGGCACATGGGGATCTTGACCTCTCCCGAGTAGTCAAGTACCCAGATCTCTTCGAGCCTGCCATAGTATCTGTCCTTTACATTACCGGTCAAGGCCTCCATCATCATCCCCGAGTTCTGGTAATCACTATCCTTATCTTTGGCCTCCGTATAGAATGTGTATCCGTTGATATCATATGCTTGATAAGTCACGAGATTGCATATGGGGCCATGTGCCAAGGTGAAGATGATCTTTGCTCTGTCATCACTCGCTGGCAATGGCTTCTTCTGAATGCGCTCTTTGAACCAAGCCGCGAAGGAGGAGTTGTGCTCTCTCTTGATTTGGTCATCGGTCCTCGGTTGCCCAAGGTCAGCATACTTTTTTCTTAATGTTCTCTCGTGCTTCTCCGCCCAAGGGGTGACCACTTCTAGGTGCTATAACACTATTGTGTGCGCTCTGTTGAAGTCGTCGTGTTGGTTCGGTGCATCAAAGTCCACATGCAAATCCCTCTTCCCAACCGAGTGACCTACTCCTTCGAGCCTGCCAACGTGCTTATTAACGGGCAGACCAATAGATTTTTAGACTTCCATGTAATCCGTGCAAAACACGATGCACTCCTCCGTCCGAAAGCCCTGGACGATGCTTCCATCCGGACGGGCCCTGTTACGAACGAATCCCTTGACGGTTCCATTCATCCTTTTGAACGGGAACATGTTGTGCAAGTCAGCTCAATTATTGCGCGTAGCTATTAGTGGCGTGCCCTACCCGAAACACGCCACTAATAAGCCACTTACTAGTGGCATGCCGGACCTAGGGCACGCCACCAGTATGTGAGACCCAGGCATAAGTTACTAGTGGCATGTGGAATCTAGTGATACGCCACTAGTACTAGCCTTACTAGTGGCGTGTCGTGTAAAAGGAACACCACTAGTAAGTGAGGCCCAGAAGCGGGCCCGGCTCATGTTACTAGTGGCGTGCCAGTTGGCAGCCCACGCCACTAGTAGCACATATACTAGTGGCGTGCCGGTGCAGCCCTACGCCACTAGTAACTTATGCCGGGTCCGATTGCTGGGTCCCACATACTAGTGGCGTGCTCTTTGGGGGGCACGCCACTAGTAGTCTGTTATTAGTGGCGTGGGAAATATTAGCACGCCACTAGTAGTTTGTGCAGATACCAGTGGCGTGGCACTTTGGGGGGCGCCACTAGTAAGTTTTCCCTATAAGAGTTTCTGCACTAGTGAAGGTTTTCATAAAATGTGTGACCTCTTAAATAATGAACTATAGGTCTAGTACACTTAAACTGCTAGCGCTACCAAGTCATGCATTGATATCGATCAATGCGGTGTGTGCTGTCGTCTAAGACCTTGCATGCGACCCACCTTAGTTGTCCAAAACATTGTACGTCGTTCATTAAGTCATCGATGCGATAAACCTCAATGTCTTTAATGTTCCAATTTATGTGATAGTTCGAATTCAAGTTAAAAGTTGGAACTCTTTGAGGTGTCAAAGTTTAGAAAATAAAATTTCTTGGACTAAAAGTTGAAAAGTTCAAATTTGTAGTTGGAAAAATAGAACTGGGAAATTTGACAAGGGAAAGGAAAGACAACCAGTGGAGGACTAACAAGCGGCCTTAGAGTAGAAGAGGGATCTTCATAACATTGGCATCTCTCTACCTCATAGTATCCCTCATGTTTTGGGGAATTGGCTGCGGGCTTAGGTAAATCATTTCACTCACAAATTTTAGTGGGCGCAATTGACCCTTTTAGGAGGGCATATTCTTCTGTATCACCTTATGTTGATCGATTTAGTTGTGTAGAATGATATTATTTTTGATAAAAAGAAAAACTAACCCTTTGCAGGCTCTTTTCTTATGGATCAATTGGTTGCGGTTGTTGTCCTTACTACAATGACGATCATTGGAGCAGGAGCAGATGGCTTGTAGTGCCAAAAGGTTGGAGTTGGCTATCAGGGGATGTCCCCTTATAGATGGTAGTTTAATAAAATGCTATATAATTTTTGAAATTATGTGGCTTGTCGCATCCTCTATTGTCGTTTGACACGAACCTTGTCATGACTTTGTAATAACTGGGTTGTTTGCATCTTCGGATGCAAAAGCTGGGGAGTAAAAAACAAATAGAAGCAGGGTTCGGACGTGCGATTCTAGCATTGAATTGGACGTCTGTGAAAATATTCTTGTATGTGATGGAAATATTATGTTAAAACATATGCAACAAATTTTTAGAACAAATACATAATATTTTCATGTAAAAAATTTATGTCTTTGAAATATTTTCTATGTGCGAATATTTTCTTCATAAGATGGGAAGTCGTCCTACAAATAGAAAATTCAGACTTCCAATGTATATACACTAGTACAGAACATGTCATCACTGACGGGCCAAAACCTCACATCAGTGACGGGTTTTTGGCCCGTCAGCAACTAAAGGTCAGTAATGACCCGTATTATTAGTGACGGGTAATTTACCCGTCACTGATAAGGTCATCACTGACGGGTTAAATATTTACCCATCCGTGATGGTAGAGTAAAAGTACCCGTCAGTGATGACGTTTTCACAGGTGCCGAAAAGTCATCACGGACGGGTAAATATTTGACACGTCAATGATGACATTTTCAGAGGCGCAAAAAATAGCCCTACCCGGGCACTACCGGGTAGGCTTTCAATAAAACGGCTGTAACTTTTGCATACGGTGTCCGTTTTGGGTCCACGACCACTCAAAATCACCGTATCGACGAGGTATTTAGACCTGTACAATTTTTTACCTCTAAATTCGGCCTCTAAGACTGACTTTTTCCCCTCCGAATGAAACATCGCCTCTTTCGACCCTCCGTTGAACTTCTTCCCGAGCTCCAAATGCAGTAATCTTTGCGGATTCTGAACCGTAAGGGAGTAGAGCTGCTAGAAAAAAATACGAGAAAAAATGTTAAAAATAAAAAATTTCACTCCAAATTCGCCCCCGAACGAATAATCGCCGCTACCGAACCCTCCGTTCCCTCCGTTGAACTTCTTCCCAAGGTCCAAATGCAGTAATTTTTGTGAATTCCGAACCGTGAGGGAGTAGAGCTGCTACAAAAAAATACAAGAAAAATTTTAAAAATAAAAAATTTTAGGCACTAGTAGAAATTAAGACTCGGGAGGATCTTTCTTACCTCGAATCCAACTGAAACTCCCGTCTAAGCTCCACCATGTTCCTACGGGGATGGTGATGGTGACGTGAAGAGGATATGCTCCCTTGTGACCGATTTGGACAGGAAGGAAGGATGAGAGGAGAGGAAGAGAAGGGTGGAAGGAAGGAGAGGAGGGTGAAAGGGAGAAGAAAAAATCTGGATCTGGATCTGCACTGAGGGCCACTGAGATGAATTATATACTGTCGTAGCAACGAGGCTAGACAATAAAATTGTGGCACCCCCGCACGGCTTCGCGGACCTACGAGGGTTGCCCGGGAAACTACGTCGCAGAGACACCGCAGTCGCGCACGCGGGTCGCACGGCGCGAAGACACCCAAACCGGCTAAGAGCCACGAACTGGAGGAGAGGAGGAGCAAATGGAGTTTATTTCTGATTTTTGGAACCCCACAAATGGAAGGGGTGTCTCTCTATTTATAGGGAGAATGAAGGGGTAGGGGAGATTACAGGAATGCCCTCAGGCGTTTTACAATTATGCCCCCGGGCGTACTAATGCCCTTGGGGGCGTGTAGGTCCTTTCCTCCGGGAATATTCTGAGGATATCCCGTGGGCCCCGCCCGTCATATATCCTCTCATGACGATAGTCTTTCCGTCGCCTCCGGCTTCCGGTCGACACGAACTTCTCGTCATCACGGAGTCGGCATTGCGCGGTCTTGGTGTCGCGACGAGGTTGGTGTTGTCGCGGAGTCAGCGTCGCGCGGTTTTGGCGTCGCGACGAGGTTGGTGTTGTCGCGGAGTCAGCATCGCGCGGTCTCGGCGTCGCGACGAGGTTGGTGTTATCGCGAAGTCGGCGTCGCACGGTCTTAGCATCGCGTTGAGGTTGGTGTTGTCATAGAGTCGGCGTTGACGAGTCTTGAAGTGCACTAATCTCCCCTAAGTACGAAAAAGCGTCGAAATCGGGTAGCGCGTGGACCCCTTCCCCAACATATACCCCGCGGGATTTTAAAATTTCAGGTTTTGAAATTTCAGAGTTGGCGGGATTCACATCACGGGCGGGTCTTTTTTTAACCCGTCAGTGATGAGCGGGTCAGAAAACTACCCGTTTATGATGATAAAATTTTAGGTTTTGAAATTTCGAAGTCAGCAGGATTCACATCACGGACGGGTCTCTTTTTAACCCGTCAGTGATAAGTTCCACACATCACTGACGGGTCAGAAAACTACCCGTCCGTGATGACAAAATTTCGGGTTTTGAAATTTCGGAGTTGGCGGGATTCACATCACGGACGGGTCTTTTTTTAACCCATCAGTGATTTGCTCGACATCACTGACGGGTATTTATTTTGCCCGTCTGTGATGATGTTTTCATCAAAACCCGTTACTGATGGTTTTCATCACTGACGGATATTTCTTACCCGTCAGTGATGGTAGGGTCCAGGATGACGTTTTTTTATAGTAGTGATAGTATTTTTTCAATCGTACTTTCGAAAAAGTAGTGGTACTTAATCCGTTGACAATAAATCGTTTATTGGTCTAGATAGGAAATAACATCCATGTGATCTGCAAATCACCATGAAACATAATTAACTGAAATCTAACTTATCTTGAAGCTGATCGTATCGATGTTTAATATGTTTAACATTATTCCGGGACTGAAGAGAGGTTGGGTACACGCGTGAGGCCCAGCTTGTGTACGTTGCCCGGCAGCTATATATAACAGCCTCCATGGAGCTAGCTAGCCACCATCGTGTCATGAAATGGCTGCAAACAAGAAGATGAATTTGTTGCATGTGATGGCCATGCAGGTGCTGTTCCTCGCCGCGCTGGCCGCCACCGCCGCCTGAGGCGCAAGCGAGACGACGTGCAACATTCCGGTGGCCGAGCTGGAGTTGTGCGTCCGGGAGGTCGCGGAAAATTACTCTGACTCTCACTCCACCATCTTCCAGGCCAGGTGCTGCAACGAGATGGTGAAGACCGTGGGTTGTGGCTGCCTCCTCCGCGACATCATCGCGCCCCACGGCGGTCTCGACATTCAGAAGCCATTCTGTCCCACGGCCTCGGGCTGCGACCAGCCACCCGTCGGCACCCCCTCCTCCTCCTTACTGATCGAGCATATATTGCATATTTGTGGTGACGACATGGTTGTGTAGTCAACACAATGTATCTTGTTAAATTGGAGTACACGTATGTGTTTCAGGTTCCATTATCTAAAAAAATTGTGTTTGGGGTACATTTATATAAAATTGCATCCACTGTAAAAGACCTAGCGTGTGTAGTAGATTGACAAGTACGTGAGCGCGGCGTGGGTATGGTATTTGTACTTCATGATTTCTAAAAAAAAAGTACTTTTCACCTGTTTGTTTAATTATTTTAACCAGTTTGTCTCCATGATGTGAGAATTGAACTGCAAAATTAATCCCGTTCCAAAAAAACACATTGTTGGAACTGGATTCTCGAAAAAAATTGATCATTTGGCTGGTGAGAACATGACAAGATCGACTTTTCGGTGAATGATTAGATGGAATTAGAGGGGTTCGCAAACTTATGAGGCCCACCTACACATTGGCCACCGATGTATCGCAAATATTTGCCCCTCTACGCACTGAGTTATGTCTAACAGATTTCGGTTCATTTAGAGAATATGTTATGATGTAAACGTGAGGGTGAAGTTCAAAAAGCTACTTCCAAAAGTCTGTGAGGTCCACCCGAATGTCTAGATCCACTAATATGCACAAAATTGGCTCTGTTCATAAATCATTTTCTACTAATGTGGATTTCTCCTTTTGGTCCTCAGCCTACGGGGTATTTGCTCTGCCATGTTCCCTATGAAGTTTTGGTTTGAATTTGCTCTGCAATTTCCTGCCAGCCTCCACTTGAATCAGCCTAGGTAACCATTTAGGATTAGTAGTGATTAGGCCTTCCCTAGTAGCAGCACCCTTTTCTTTTTGTCCACTGACATTTGTAGGTGAATCATGCATGCTGATTAGTAGTTGCGCGCTTCCATATTGACATTTGAATCACCACTGAATTATTTTTTGCGAGAGCAGTTTCATCATTCTTGGAGTTGTCTGTAGGATTGTAAATTAATTTGCCATCTTTCATGGGACCTGCCTGATCAACCACAGGATCATTGTCAAACTGTGAGGAAAACTAATACTGCTGCTAGTGGAAAAAACCATCACATCAGTAACCCTTTTCCCTGTTTCCACAGCAGATAGCATTTGCTGAACACAAGCAAGCATTCGCCTCATTGGTTGAACATTGCCCTTGATATGGATTTCCCCCACGCTACCCTTGATATGGATTCTCCGCCTCCCCGTCCGTACCCACGGCCCTGGCTCTCATGCTTGCCGGCCGCCGCCACGCTCACCGTCGGCCATTATGCTCACAATCTACTTGATAGATCAGCGTGGGCCGATAACTGCACAATGCATCAGGGCAGAGCTCAGCCAAGCGCCACGGCACTAAGGACATGGCACAGACCGAGCTCGTTAATTCGCTTAACATGTACGAGAACATAAGAAAATAAAATAATTTACATGAGTACTAAAGAAAATATCGTCTTGAACAAAGAATTCAAGTCACGATATGAAGCAGCACCATGGCTTAGACCTGTCGATCTCAGCATGGCTCAACAGACTTCGTAATCTCAGCTGATTAGGGCCCGTTCTTTCTCTAGTCTGATATGCCATATCTCAACTCCAATAACATGCTTGCTTCATCACCGTCATCCATAAATCTGTAGAGTTGATAGATTCAGCATCTCATTAGCTAGCATTCTAATTCTGTTGAAAGGCAAGGAAATGGAAAGCTTTCACAACAAAATTCTGGACAATTGTATGAAACAGAACAAAGGGGTTGAATACATGTTACTGAGTTTTTACGCCTATCGTGGGATAGATCCACCTTAAGTTTTTTACTATATCATAATTGCCAGATCATCTTAATTTGTTTAACTATTTCAACAGGCACAAAAGTCAACATTAGAATAATCATATCGCATCAGTACATCTCAAGAAATGCAAACCAGAATTGCCCAATGTTCTTTAGGTGTGCAAGTTAATTAACCGTTATGTTTGAGATCAGCAAGTGATTTTCATATTTTATGTTGCCTCTGCTGTAATCTTCCACTTATTTTTGTTTTCCGTAGTATAGAATCTGTTATGAATGAAACGGAGTTTAAGGGCCCGTTAGGAAGATGATAACAGGTAAATGGTGTACTAGAAACAAACAAAAAAAGTTATTGGCATCAAAATTTTAGCAGTTAGAATTGCCGATAATTTTCGGTGCAAGCCAGCAACAAAAGTATAAGGTGGTGTACAGAAAAACTAGAAGGCTAGGTTTAGATCAATAGCGCTTAGTAGTGAACTTACAATATCTTTGATGTGGGCGAGCTTCATCTTGTTCTCCTCTGATTCACACCACCGCCTCAGTTCAGAGTTGGAAGTAATATATAGCTCCTGGAGATTAGCGAGTTGTTGTATGCACCGAGGGAAGACTTGATGCTCGTGCATCCTAAAATCCACAAGGCTTTGAGAGAGGTGAGGTCAAGCAGCCGGAAAAATCCACAGGCCTTTGAGAGAGGTGAGGTCAGGCAACGATTCCGGCAGCGTTGATATGGCATCACAAAAGTATATAATTTCAGACACTAGAGAGAGGCAAGGTGCCGGATGCTCTCTGGCAAGCTCATCAGATTATCACAATTGTTGATGCCCAATTCATGGAGGGCCGTGAGGTGGTGAAGCAACCTCCACTCATCTAAAGGCGCTTTGCTTTCCTCGATCCGGATGTACGTCCACTCATCTAAGGGCACTTTGATTTCCTTGATCCTGGTGTCCTCGAGTGTCACGCTGCCTGCAAGCAACCTGGTGTCTCGAGTAGAGCAAAATGAATGCCTGACATAGTCTCTCTCACCCCATGATGATATTACTTTGTCGCTCCTCTCTATGATCAAGCGATGAAATATAGGTGGCCATGGTTTCAACCTCAACATTTGGCAATCGTATATTCCCAATATGGAAAGCATAGGAAACATGAACTCCTCCACTCCATTTTCACCAAAGTATATTGTGTTCCATTCTACCAATTGTTCCATCTCATCCAGTGTGAATGTAAACAATTGACGGAATGCCCCTTTGCCGCCGTAGAAATCTCCATCAATTTTTGTGATGTTGTGCAGCCTTCGTAGCTATAGATTTTGCAGGTTTGGGAATTGACCTAACGGTGGTAGGTCTTTGCACGTTGGCAAATCCTCCAACACAATACTAACAAGATTTGGGAGATGTTGATGGATGCCCATGAGCCATGCAGGCAGAGAAGCATGTACTGCCATAACCTTGTAGTTTCAAATCCTTCAGACCTCTTGGCAGCACTAGTTCTCCCAAAACATCTTTCTCCTCCAAAAGTTGATCAGCATACAAAGTCCAATTAAGTGTCAGCTCTAAGAGATTTTGTTTGTCTGACAATTCAATTCCTCGTGCTTCTTCTACAGACCTTACATTTTCAAGACAGCTTACTTCCAGTTCTTCAGGATTTACATTCCCAAGAAGGTGAAGATTGCTGCAAGAATCACCTTCCTCAGCGTGAACCATAAAGTATGCAATGAGAGTGATTAATTTTTACTCATGTACTCCATCAGCTCACGTGAGCACCCCTCTGACAAATATACACTCAAGACTATCAATTGAACTTATATTCTTCGGGGTGGAATTAGTTCCCCGCAGCCTGAAATCTTCAGTGTATGAAAGTTTAGGAGGTTTTCAAGGCTCTCTGGAAGGCAAGTTAGCTTCCGGCAGCACGTGAGGTTCAGTGTATGAGGTTTTGGAGGTTTCCAAGGCTCTCTGGCAGGAAAGCTAGCATCGTGCAGTATGAGAGGTCCAGTGTATGAAGATTTTGGAGGTTTCCAAGGCTCTCTGGAAGGGAAGCTAGCTTCCAACAGTCTGAGAGGTCCAGTGTATGAAGGTTTTTGAGGTTTCCAAGGCCCTCTGGAAGAGAACTAGCTTCCAGCAGTCTGAGAGATTCAGTGTATGAAGGTATGGAGGTTTCCAGGGCTCTCTGGAAGGGAGGCTAGCGTCCTGCACTCTGAGAGGTCCAGTGTATGAAGGTTTTGGAGGTTTCCAAGGCTCTCTGGAAGGGAAGCTAGATCCCAGCAGCCTGAGAGGTCCAGTGTATGAAGGTTTTGGAGGTTTCCAAGGCTCTCTGGAAGGGAAGCTAGATCCCAGCAGCCTGAGAGGTCCAGTGTATGAAGGTTTTGGAGGTTTCCAAGGCTCTCTGGAAGGGAAGCTAGCTTCCAACAGTATGAGAGGTCCAGTGTATGAAGGGTTTGGAGGTTTCCAAGGCTCTCTGAAAGGGAAGCTAGCTTCCAGCAGTCTGAGAGGTCCAGTGTATCAAGGTTTTTGAGGTTTCCAAGGCTCTCTGGAAGGGAAGCTAGCATCCAGCAGTTTGAGAGGTCCAGTGTATGAAGGTTTTGGAGGTTTCCAAGGCTCTCTGGAAGGGAAGCTAGATCCCAGCAGCCTGAGAGGTTCAGTGTATGAAAGTTTTGGAGGTTTCCAAGGCTCTCCGGAAGGGAAGCTAGCATCCAGCAGCCTGAGAAGTCCAGCGTATGAAGGTTTTAGAGGTTTCCAAGGTTCTCTGGAAGGGAATCTAGCTTCCTGTAGTCTGAGAGGTCCATTGTATGATGGTTTTGGAGGTTTTCAAGACTCTCTGGAAGGGAAGCTAGCATCTTGCACTCTGAGAGGTCCAGTGTATGAAGGTTTTGGAGGTTTCCAAGGCACTCTGGAAGGGAAGCTAGCTTCGAGCAGTGTGAGAGGTCCAGTGTATGAAGGTTTTGGAGATTTCCAAGGTTCTCTGGAAGCAGCACAAGACAGCGGCAGTTCGATAAGTCCCAATATTGGAGTGTGGTGAGGTCACACAAAGCTTCTGTTATAATTCTGACACTAGAACAATCAGATAAGTCAAGATGTAGCATACACTCAACTTTGCTAATTGATGTTGGTAATTCTGAAATTCCAGATGATCCATGGAGGTCCAGGTACTGTAAATTTGGGAGCTGAGTGATACTCTTGGGAAATCTCCGGTCTTGCAGCTTTGGAGCAATAAGAAACCTCATTTGCTTCAACTGGCCAATAGAGCTTGGAAACTCTCCGGATGAAAATTCAGTTAAATCCAAAACACGCAAGCACTTTGCGAATGAAAATGCACCAACATTGAGCTCCCGTTTGCTACAATGCAAAAAATGCAGTGCTCTTAACTTGGCTGGTAAAATCGTTGATATCTTCCTTGGTCCGCTATAATTTGCAAGCAATGCATAGCGGCAATATTTAGTACTGTTTCCATTTTTAGCATCAAGGACGAGCAACTCGTCATCAATGACTGATCTTGCGACATCATGCACTTGATCGTGCATGGTGTACACAGGTTGTTTTTGAGAAACCTAAAACAAAGAAGTACCATGAGTTATGTCAAGCCAAATAATATTATCTATGTATTATCACATGATCCGTTAAAAATAAGATAAGTATTGTCGAGATCTCAACATCTTGTTCTTTGTTGGAGTTTTAACACTATTATTTGTTACAAGCTTTGGGTCTGTTCGCAATACAGAATTTTCACAGGAAACAGTTCAGTTTCTACTGGGATTAAGGAAAATTATTGCTTTCCAAATGGGGGCCTTCAATATGTAAAACATATTATTTGCAAATCACATGCTAGCAAAATTAAATAAGCCATTGTTTTACAAGAAACAATGAGCGAAATCACTATCTGACTACACGAACTTATTGCGACGTGCCTCCTCTATTTCTCTCTCCACGAATCTCCTCCATCCTCAAGTTGTTCCTCCCGGCGTGATGGACAGCCACTATCGTCAGCCCTCCGCATGTTGAACACCGCCCTGTGCATCCCGCCACTGCCTCCCATACCGGCTTTTCCTCCCGTCACCAACCGTCGTCAGCGTCTCACCACCACCATGCATCGCAGTCACTGGCGACTCCGGCACCGCCTACGGCTTTCCCGTCGACACCTCTATGCTTTCCCATTGCCGGCACCACATTAGAGGAGGAGGACCGCAAGGAGCAAAGAGGAAGAGGGGAGCCACCTGAGAAGACGACGCATGGGGCAATGGATCACGTGGCCGTCCATAAATTAGATGTGCCCCAGAGCAAGGCTGAGGTGGCCACTGCCGAGTTTGCCGATGGCGATGCCTAGCCAAAAATGGCTCGGAGGTGACTAAAATGGAGCCTTGCTCCACTGGCCAGATCTGGGATTCAAGGGTCAGGGCGACTCACTGGCACCAGGCCGCACCGAAATCCTCGTGACGTCAAGCCACGCCACCGCCAGATCGGCATCAAGCAAACTGCAGGTGGTATCCATTAGTCCCCTGCACCACAGCAAGCGCGGGATGCTCCGGGGGAGGGAGTGCATGGAGGGGGTAGAGGCTATCACGGGCGGCAACCAGCATCTCTCACGTGTTTGGGAGCTGGTCGCTGAGTGTTAAGTTTTGCATTCACTAAATTTAGTGGATACTACTATGTTATGTTGGTCGATTTGGTTATGCCGAAATGGCTTAAAAAAAAGGAAAACCTAACACTTTCTTTGTAGGCTCTGTTCTTGTTTACCAATTGGCTATAATCATAGTCTATACCGCAACGGCGATCCTTGGAGCAAGAGCTCGTGGCTACTGGAACCAAGCAGTTGGAGTTGGTTATCAAAGGATTATGCCCCCGGTTCAGCTGACAGTTTACTAGCAGGCTATGTAATGGTTGATTTTACTTATGTAGTTCGCCGCTCCTGCCTCACTTCTAGCTCGACTATTATAATAACTGTGTAACAATATTTGGCTGTGTGCATCTTCGAATACAAAGACTGGGGGAGTTTAACTCGTCCTTTATCTAAAACGGAGTGATGGGGAGAAGAAGGCCATGGCACTATAGAGCCTGAGAAAATCAGGAAAGATCAGAAAAAGAGAAAAATACCAAAAATATTTTATAAAAATGAAAACTATGAAATAGCCGAGGGAACAGAAAATTTAAAATATTAATAAAAGATAGAACACTAAAAGAAATCAGAAAATTTTAAAATTACAAATATTCCACAAAAGTTACTACAAAAATCTAAAATGAAAAAGAACAGATAAAGCAGAAAATTAAAAATTTCAGAAATATCCTATGAACCCTGAGAATCTGAGAAAACGCACTAATAATTTATGAATATTCAT
This sequence comes from Stipa capillata, assembly GCA_019208055.1. Lineage (NCBI taxonomy): Eukaryota > Viridiplantae > Streptophyta > Magnoliopsida > Poales > Poaceae > Stipa > Stipa capillata. Next base: position 187,383 of record JAGXJF010001517.1, on the reverse strand, counting down.
GGCTCTTGTTATTTTCTCATTTTTCTATGAATTTTTCTAATTTTTTTATTCTTTTCTTTTGCTGACTAGATTGGCACGTGAGTAAAACCAACACCATATCATCAATTGTACCATTTTTTAACAAAACAGTTGCAGTGAGCTACTTATTGTAAAAGTGGGCCAAAAAGAGTTTGACTACGAAGTTAAATGGACTAAACAAGAAAAAAATAACAACTTGAGGGAGGTAGGGGTTAATTAGGTTACTTTGTGATGCTACAATTACTGGACATCGTCGTAACCAGATACAAGGGACCGTAGGCCAGAATTTTCCTTTGATAATCGCGATCACGCCACTTGCGCTCCTTCCATGTCTCCCATAGGGTGAGCAGCATTAGGGATGTAAATCTTCTTCGTCGTCTTCTTGCCACCAATTGGTTTGGATGATGCGTACCTTGCCAGCCACCAGTCAACGATGCCTCCCTTCACCACCCAGGTGGCAGGGTTGAGCGTGGTCACCCTGCCTAGATTGCCACACCTGTCGCGTGCAATGGCATCAGTTGAGGAGGTGGCACGTGGATTCTGGTGTGTTTTTATAGAAGGGACAACACTAGTCGTACCGTTTTGACTAGGGCCAAAGATCATATCTACTCGGTATTGAAAGTTAACGGTCAAACTTGATTGATACTAAACTCAGCGAATAGTTAAGAGACAAAAGTAAAACTTTTTCCTAATAATAATGCTCGCATCATCTCTCCGTAAAATTGACTTGATGGAGTGGACCAAATGTAAAGAAAATTTGTGAGTAGGCTCTGATGCACCATTGTTTGAGTGGTATAATCGCCACAAAAGGGCTAACTATATACATGGGCTTAATGCACCAAAATGTGACGTGGCGTCTATGCTTTGCACAGGAGTTTGTGCATACCCATTTGTACAATCAACTATTGCATGCCGTTTGATGATGGAGTAAAGACATCCATAAATTTTGTTCTGTTGTAGAGGTACGTAGTAACTCACCTTAGGTAAATTGGAATGCTGAAGGAAAGACATCCCCAGGAGTTGCCTGACGTACTTCTCGCCAAGTTGTATGGCTGAAAATGTATTAGATGCTTCGATGAAATCGAGAGCAATCCATTGGTGAATCAGATAATCTTTCCTTATATTGTGACCTTTAGGAAAGATGGCACAATATGCAAAGCACAACCTCAAATGCGGTGCCATAGTTTTGTAACTTAACTTCAAGGATGGCAACACTGTCATATCAGAACAAGATTCATCCCAAATGTCACTATTGCTCACTGCATTCCACTCTGTAAGATTCATTCCAGATAGCAAGAATCCAAGTGCTTGAGCTGCTAATGGCACACCTCCGCACTTCTTTGCAATCTTCTGTCCAACTTGCTCGAATTGCTCTTTGTCAGCTCTAAATTTAAAGTTACTACATTTCATGATAATACTCCCAACACATGTCATTGTTCAAGGGATCTAGCCGGTACAGATTACCGGTGGAAATTTTCCTTGCAATGTCTTCTTCGCGTGTTGTAACTAAGACTTTCATCTTGTAGCTTACATTTAGCGTAAGCTTCAGTTCATTCAGTTGAGAGTTATTTGTCTCCCATACATCATCTAAAACAATCAGAGTCTTCTTATCTTTAAGTAGATCTTGAAGGCGTTGGTTTATCAACTCCCTTGTATCTGCGGTCTGGTAATTTCCTTGTTTCTGAACTTGAGAAATTATGGAGTTCCCTATTTTTTTCAAGTCAAACACCTGGGATACATATATATATAGACCCATACTCGATGGTCATAATCTTTGAATTGGGTATCATTGAAGACCAGTTGTGCCAAAGTTGTCTTTCCTATGCCTCCAATCCCATAGATAGCAAGAACTGTGGTATCTTCTTCGCTGTTGCTCCTGGATAACAAAGAAAGGACACTTTTTCTTTCTTTGTCTCTCCCTATAGGTGATTGAATCACCTTTGATGTTGTTTCCCGTGGATCGGGAAACTGGTGCACATTGTTAAGGCTGGTGTCATGTGTGAATCCGAAACTCTCGTGATCCACTTTGATCGTCCTCAGCTGATCTCTCATCTTCTTCATTTTATTGGCCATGGTAATCTTGGGTGCAATTGACAAACAAAAGTGCTTCCCCATCATCTAAAAAGAATATCAATGAGTGATTATGATATAATATAGAACATGGGAGTAACTACGCCCAGTTTTAGAATGCGTTATCCCTCTATATAAATGCACCCTGCTAGATGTATTTCACACAAAGTACTTTGAATTTCACCCAGTTTTAGTTTTATATGGATGTACAGCGTACATAGCTTCCTACTAGCACAAAAAAATTGAAACTTATACACAATTAAGAGGGCTAAATCCCTCTTCTCTCCCATTAAATTAATACTCCCTCCATTGATCTTCTTTTAAGGCGACCAAATATTTCAACCTTCAAACTTTGCAATTTTTTATCGACAATAATTAGTGCACTAGCAGCTTATAATATTGGAGCGTACTTTCATATGGTCATGATTTTGTTGATATTTATAATAATATAGTAAAGAAATTAATAGTCAATCAGTTCGTAACCAGGCATGGTCATATGTATGATCCCATGCCCCACCGAGCTGGAAAGGCATGATCTACCTTGCTTCTGATAATAATAATGCACACTAAGCTTTCGCTTTACAAAGTAACATTCATGCATGTATGCATGCATGCAGCAAGGGTCAAGAAAAGAATCTTAAGTCTTTCTCGCTGTAAAGGAAAAGGGATGCAACGAGGGAGAAGAAAAGAAAAGAATGTGAACCCCCATCTTGGAAAAGAACGGAAGAATCGTAAATACCGCCCCGTATGTGTGTGCAAACGGGCCATAGACAGGGGGAATTGACTTTGGAGTCTTTGGGCTCAGCCAAAGTATATGACTACCCTCCGTCACCTCTACACTCATGGTTGTCCATTGTTGGACAGCATGCCTCCAGGCCTCGGAAAACTCATGTCCATACAGACACTTACATGTTTCCACTAGTACAGAAATCGATATCCAAGACGGTTGAAATAGCACATCCGAGACTGTTATAGCAGCCGCCTCTACGGAGTGGTCTCGGATATGGGGTACATATCGGAGGCGATTATTCTACTGGTTACTGCCGGGTAGGGTTTCACTAAAACGGCTGTAACTTTTGCATACGGTGTCCGTTTTGGTCCACGATTACTCAAAATTACCGTATCAACGAGGCGCATCTAAAAACTCTACTGGTCCTTAGACCTGTACAATTTTTCACCTCCAAATTCGGCCTCTAAGACTGACTTTTGCCCCTCCAAACGAAACATCACCTCTTCTGACCCTCCGTTGAACTTCTTCCTGAGCTCCAAATGCAGTAATTTTTGTGGATTCCGAATCGTGAGGGAGTTTTCTGAAATCCTTATCCGATGCCGTTGGATATTTACAACCGCCTCGGATATCAGTTATTGGAGACGTTTTAGCCTAACCGCCTCAGATATAGTGCCTTGGATGGACGATTCTGTACTAGTCATTACCAGAATCTGCAATTGTACCGAGTGCCTGAGAGTTTCCCGAGTGTTTTAGGTCGGGCACTCGGGAAACTTTGATATTTCCCGAGTGTTAGAGCGTAGCACTCGGCAAAGACGAAAACACACGGTAGATATTACTACTTTCCCGAGTGTTTTCCTCACGACACTCGGTAGACACTATAACACTCGGTAGATTACGACCGCGGGCCGATTTAAGCGGAGCCGTAAACGGAATTCGACAGTTTACCGAGTGTTTTTGTATGTGGCACTCGGGAAACGTTATACACTCGGAAAAATTTCCATTCGCCGCTCTGTATTTTGGGCCAAAAAAGCCGCGCGCGAGGGAAATATCTGGCTTGGCGCCGCGCGGAAATCCCTAAGTCCGCCGCCCCCATAAGTCTCTCTGTCCCCCAACCTGCTTCCCCAAATCCCCTAAACCTAAGTCTCTCCGCTGCTGCCTCACCGTCCTCCCCCGACGCTGCCTCGCTGTCCGCAGACGGAGGTCGGCTTCATCCGCCGCCCCCACCTCGTCGGACGTCGCCCCCGCCCCGCCGGACGTCGCCCCGAGCCCAGCCATTAGTCCCCGCCTCGTCGGACGCCGCCGCCCTACCCTCCCCGTCCTTGGCACCGTGCGCTGGCCGTCGGAGCCGCCGGGTCATCCACGCGCCGTCGCTTGGGCAGGAGGAGGACGTGCCGCCGTCACTGCCCATCGTCGCCCGCCCCATCAATCTTGGCTCGCCCGCCCATCGTCACCCATCCCGTCACCGCCTCCATCCTCACCGTCTGCTCATCGACGCCCACCCTATCGCCGCCTCCATCGTCGGCGGCAACACGAGCTGCAACGTAAACGGCTGCTCATCGACGCCCACCCCCATCGCCACCTCCATCGTCGGCGGCAACACGAGCTGCAACGCAAACGGCTGCTCATCGACGCCCTACAATCGAAATAGACCGCGTCGACCTCGCCAAGTGCCGCGAGCGGGGGATCCGCGTCACCAACACCCCCGACATCTCCTGCGACGACGTCGCCGACCTCACCGCGCGCTCTGCAGGATCCCGCAAGTTGACCGCTACACACCCACCACTCGGGTAAAAAGGTTTCCGATGCCTGCATTCTGATTATGCTTTAGATCAATTTTAATCATCTATTGCTGCATAGTGCATACTGCTATTGCTCGATGATTTGCTTGATGATGCTTGTTTTATACAGATCAATTTCTATCATGTATTGCTGCATAGTGCATACTGCTATTGCTTGGTGACGCTTGTTTTATATTGAAACGTTCTTACTGATTGATTAATTGGCAGCCGGCTTCGTTTCATAATATTTGTACACTTTGTTATCTGAGGTCTAGGTTAGTTACAATTTATGTACAGTTGGGTATGTACTTTGGTTTAATCAAAGTGAGTATGACACTGCCTTGATTGGAAGATTAATTAGACAATAGAGCAATGGACATTTCAGCGAAAATGACTGAATGAAAGGAATAGAGGCAATACAGAGAATAACTTGGGTTCAGTTAGGTATTTATTTAATCAAACTTATGTAATTTTGAGTGGATATCTGTTCTTTTGCTATTCGTTGCTTGATTTCGTGAAGATTGCAATGGATGGAATTAAATGAACAAATAATGGATGGAACTAAATAATTGAGTAATAATTGATATTAGGGTTGTGTGAAAAAATATTGTTGCTCATCCAAAGAACCAACAGAGAAGTAGTAGATCAATTAAACAAAACTAGACAAGCTGAAACCTCCTTTGTTTTATTACTGTATGCAGGACAAGGAGCGAGAGGAGACAGTAGTAGCTAAGATTGTACTGGTAAAAGCTCTCAAGTAGCCTGTGTGTGATTCTCCAGCTCTTGCTTCTATAAAAGAGGTAATTGAGAACATAATGAACACAAACTCCTCTTATCTCCCTCCCAAGTTTTATTTCACTTGTGCTACTGTCATGCCATTCTTCGATCAGAATAAGCTAGAAAATAATAGTACACATTAGTAATCACAAGATATCAGTTATATACTTGTTTACTTCAGAAATAAACTACACCATCATGTAGGAATATATTTGTTTATTTGCTGAATAAATCACTCAACAGAAGATAGAAGTGGTTTGCAGTGGTTATGTTGTGTTAACCATGCAAAATTATAGAGGGAATGGAAGTCATCTTGACCTTTGTTTGATAAAATTCTTGAACACCTTGTCCTTACTCATAGTCATAGTCACCACTGGTCCATCTTTAGTGCATTTGATGTGAAAGTCAATTTTTCTTGCTTTGAATACTTGCTTTGCTGAATGGCACACCTAGGCAAGGCTTGTTTCTTAATTTGGGTCCATAGTAGATCAGTAACATTGACCATTGTATTACTTGTGCTCTGTTTTATTCAGATGTTCCCCTTTGGGATTGTGCATTCATTTTTGGGATACATGATAACACATACATAATTGTCATTCCTTTTGGTATAATACTGCAAAGTGCATGTTTGCAGTCATTCTTTTTACTACTGAATAATGCTCAATATAAATTGTCATTCCTTTTGGTATAATATCATATTAGTGTTATGGATATACAATTGATTATGTTCCTATTACAGAAGTTTTCTTCTCCTTGCTATTTATATTGAAGTCTTAACCTCCGATTAAAATTAGATGATGATAACTCACCTTATTCCTATTACATTGCATATTTCCCTACCAATGAAAGTTCCTTCACCTTCAAGTGTAGTTAAGTGGTGCATGTTCCTTTAGTCTGCACACTTATGATTTATTTCACTACCAATCGAAAAGGAACAAAAAAAATGGAAACCCAAGGGACGTATCCACTCTTTGCTCTGTCTTTGGTGGCTAGTAAAACATTAGTGAATATATGTGAATGATCTCATGGTGCACACTTGATCCTTTTGCTGCCAATTCTTTATGCTAGCAGCCATGAATATTTGTGAATAATATTTTATGCTTGCAGACATGAATATGTGAATGATTTTTTATACTTTGCAACCATGATATGTGTCAATGATCTTTATTCCAAGATTTCCTTAAACTAATCTTAATTTATGCCAAGATTTGATATAGCCTGTCTTCTATTCTTTGTAGATGTGAATTGATAGTAGCCAATCAGAGGTTAATCTCGTACCTAGACATGTGGCTGCGAACCTTTTGGACCTGAAGGCTTTGGGAAGTTGCGTATTTTGTGAACTGCATCTTGGATTATGGAACCTGGTTTTATTTGTGAACATTTGCATCTGATTAGCTTGTAGTTTGTGGTATATGTGAGAATGTTACTAGTTGGACTGAACATATATGTGCGGAATTTGTTACAAATTTTGGTGAATTATTGGAATACCATGCTAGGCTAAAATTGCTGTGAAAATGAGCCCTAATTCTAGCTCTTTTGGTTGTGCTAAAATTGCTGAGAACTGGGCTAGTCCAGCTGCAGTAATTGGTTGGTCCAGCAACTAATCTTTCCCGAGTGTTGTCTAAAAGTCACTCGGGACAACCTGCACACGTGGCACAGCTCGAATGGAGGAAAATAAAACTATCCCGAGTGTCAAACACTCGGTACACCTACCGCTGCCGTGTCACGTAAATGTTACCGTTATTTTCGACCGTTAGCGAATTTATTTCCCGTGTGGCGTAGTTTCCCGAGTGTATTGCTGGACACTCGGTGAAAGGTATCTTCACTCGGGAAAACACTCTTTCCCGACCATAAATATCCCGACGGCTCATTCCCGAGTGTGACTCTCGGGAAAATCTTTCCCGAGTGTATTTTGGTCTTTCCCGAGTGTTTTTGGCACTCGGGAAAGTTACAGATTCTGGTAGTGAGTGTTTGTAGCAGGTACTTGCTCTGATTATGGTGATGTTGGAGAGTTGAAGTGTTTAAACCTTGGTGGTCAACTAGAGCTATGTCAGCTAGAGAATGTGACATGAAAAGATGCAAAAGAGGCAAACCTCGGAGACAAGAAGGTACTCAGAGGACTGACATTTAAATGGACCTTTGGTTCTGATGATGATGCAAGAGTGCTCGAAAGTCTCAAACCTCATGACGGGCTGCAGGCTGTGAGGATAGACTACTACGGAGCCAACACCTTCCCGACATGGATGGCTATGTCGCGAAACATGGTTGAGATCCATCCTTTCGGTTGTGCAAAACTGCAATGGTTGTTCAGCGGTGATACATCCTTCAATTTTCCAAATCTGAAGGAGCTTAGGCTACATTGTCTGCTATGTTTCGAGAGATGGTAGGAAATACTTAATGGAAGGCAAGGTGAAGAGATCACATTTTCCTCAACTCGAGAAGTTGTTTATTAGTCACCGTGGAAAGTTGACAGCATTACCTGGACAACCGACCTTCCCTAACCTCCAGAATGTTCATATTTTGTAATGTCCAGAGTTCACAACTAGAGCTAAATCACCAAAACTCTGTGTACTAGGCGTGGAAGGACGTGAGGATGAGTTGTTCCTGTGGGTAGCTACACATATGACTTCATTCACTGATCTGTATCTGACACAACCTTGGGGGCAGCTGAGCATAGTTTGAGTGAAGTGATGGACGCCAAGGAAAAATGGGATCATGAATTCCCTGTCATTTTGGGGTTAGAAGGCTTTAAGTCAGGTGTAACAGAGCTATGCGCATGTTTCGTATAGCTTCAGGATTTGAGAATTTGGAGCTGCGATGCGCTCGCCGGAGAGAGAGTTCCAAAGCTTGGTATCCTTGAGGACGCTAGAAATTAAAAAGTGCAACAAGCTGACTGGATACGCACAAGCAGCTCGTCCCAAGCCATCAACAATAACTTCAGAAACGAGTCAGCTCCTGCTAAGTCTGCAGTCTCTGGAGATACGGGACTGTGAAAGCTTGGTTGAGGTCTTCAACGTCCCTGCATCTCTCAGGAGAATGGGAATTTATGATTGCTCAAAGCTTGTTCAAGGCAGGAGGCTGCAGCAGGGCAAGTCAGCATCATCGATTGTTCAAGGGTCATGTGTATCAGAGGTGTCATCATCGTCAGCTGGAGCTCAGCAGGAGCATTTCGGCCACCTTCCATGTCTAGAGATTATCTAGAAATACATCGGTGTAGTAGCTTGACAGGGGTTCTCCATCTTCCCCCGTCCCTCAAGGAACTACACATTGATGGCTGCAATGGGTTGAGATCACTGGAATCCCGCACGGGAGAGCTCCCATCGTTGGAGAACCTCGAGCTTCGGGAATGCAAAACCCTGTCATCACTACCGGATAGGCCGGGAGCATACTCATCTCTCAATCTCTTGCCATAGAAGATTGTCTTGGTATAAAGACGCTCCGAACAAGCCTGCAGCAGCGATTGGGCAGCATTTTGAAATATCTAGATGCCCGTTATGAAGGTACGCACGCACCAATTTCCTTCCCTGTTAATTTGCCACGTTTCAGCAGCAAATTAAAACATCCTTCCATATAGTATATACTCGAGCTGGACTGATTACTCTGGCTAGCTAGGCAATTAACAAATGAAGAGGGTGCTGATTGTATGTAACGGCAAATGTGTGTTAATACACAGGTACACTTACTAATTACACTACACTAATGGCAATAGCATGACATATAGTCGGAGCAATCATTCTTTCACCTAAATTCTTCATTCCTTTAATGCATGCTTTTCCAGTGTAGACTTTCATGTTACATTAATATGTACAAATTTGTTCTGACATCATCTGTGATCACTGATCAGGGCCTCGTCTATTGAAGCCAAAGATATGGAAATATGCCATCCGTAGAGATTAGTGAGCTATTAACAGCAACGTCAGAATACAGAGGAAGTTATCAAGCAGGTTTGCAATATCATCACTGTCTAAGGGGGTCTAGCTGATGCAGATATTCTCAAGCTCGCGAACGAACGACGACAAAGATGGCGGGGACAGCACGGGGGGGCAACCGCCACAGCCTGCACCACCGCTGGTACGGCTTCCTCCGCGCAAGGCCAGAAGCCGCCGGCTTCACCATAGTCCATGCTCGGCGCGGACACTGATCGCGTCCAGCTTCCAATCCAGAGGACATGCCGACCAACTATATGACATGGCCGGTCGTATCGGGTTACCAAGTACAAATACCGTCAAGGCACCTAGAATAATCTCCCTTCATCATCACCTTGAAGAAAATCGAATCGCCGATTCGGTTGTATTGAATCAGCATTACGAGAGTAAACATTTTTGTTTTCATTGTCTGATACTCCCTTCATTTAGAAATGTAAGACACATTTTGATTGGTTAAAATAAAACATTAATTAATAATTACTCTACTAATATATGACTTATGTGATACAAAATTATAATCATGAGTAAATACTTTTGAATACAAATATATTAATATTAATTTTATATCATATAAATAATATATTAATAAAATAATTATTAGTCAAAGTCTTGTCTTAACTAATTATTAGTAAAAGAACCAAAAATATTCTTATACACATTAAGTCTTAATTGGATTATTTCTCACACATCATCCCCGTGGATGAGCTCGAGTTGTGCTTGCAGGATCGAGATCGTTTACAACCCCGCCCCGATGCTGTGACCAGCTGCCGAAGCAGCTGGGCATAATCATGCGCTACACGTTACTCATTCCTTTACTTTAGTCCCCGTACGTTAATTTCTGTAGCACCTACCGTTCGCTGAACCAGCAATTAAATGGGAGTACTATTATTGCTTAGTTGTATACAAAGGAACGAGGCCAAGTGACCTCCAAATAACGTTAGTACACACACAAACAATGGGTTAATTAGTCCCTATAAATCTTTTACGGATATGCCTCTTATAATATAAAGGATATGGAAGTTGTGAACAACTTAACCAGGATCCTCAAAACTACACAGGAGAATGCAAGGTCTCTATAATTCAATTTTGCTAATTTTGTATAGAGAACATCTATTTTACGAGCGTCTTTATGAAACGTTTAATGTAGACATCCACACTTGTCAACATGTCGGCAGTGACTTTCATGTACTCAAGGACTTAGGTGCACCTAAGTCCACCTAAGTCCTTGTTTATCAAGGTATCAAGGTGAGCTTACCACCTTAATAAACAAGGACTTAGGTGCACTCATGTATTCACTACTGTAAAAAAGGACACCAGTGACGGGCCTAAAATGCCCATTAGTGACGAGCGAGCAGACCCGTCACTGGTGATCCGCCACTGGTAAGTGGTTATCAGTGACGGGCTATCGGCTCGTCACTGGTGATCTATTTACCAGTGACGTGCGCGTATGAGAGCCCGTCACTGGTAAGATAATTACCAGTGACGTGCCATATTATCTGCCCGTCACTGGTAAGATATACAGCAGTGACGAGCTCTCCAGTCCGCACGTCACTGCTGTTATGAGAGGCCCAACCACGGTGCTGCCGCGGCAGCAAAAACAGCCCTTTTGGCTGCCGTGGCAGCAAAAACAGCCATTTTCACTCCCGCGGCAGGATCGCGTCAACTGTGGCGCTCTCCAGCCCCTGTGTACTGCAGGGGTCCTGGAGGGGGGTGTACCCCTTGGGTGTAGTGTGGGGAAGGAGGTGCCAAGGTGCTGCCGCGGCAGCAGAAACGGCCCTTTTTGCTGCCGCGGCAACATGTTGCCTCTAGGAAATTTTGCACGGACGATGGTACCGTTTGCCGGTGTAACTCGCGCGCGCTGTGGACCTTCGGTCGCCGTTCTCCTAGGGCGTGCCGCTGTGGCCTAATAGCGCTTGCGGCGTTGCCTCGTTGCGTCGGCATCCTACGTGCCCGGTGCTTCCAAGGCCACCTCGCTCGCGCTCTCGGATGTCGCACACGATAAGTAGATATGTCAAACCGACTACGAAAATAACAAGTGCCAATACGTAAATATATCCACAAACTTACAAAGTAGACCAGTTCGGGAATACACGACCACAAACACAATACATATGCAATGTTTTTCCGTTTCGAAGGGCCTATCTTCACGCTTTTTTCCCTCCTCTAGGGCCTAGCTGCATGTGGGCGAATGCATCGTCTTGGGTCGGGATTTGGCGAACTCGCTGCTCTACGCGAGCGGCTTGTTCCTCCCTTGGGTCAATGCCGGCGTAGAAAAGCCCCGTATCCGAGACGACGTCCTTGTTGATGATATTCGCGAACGCATTCTGGAGGTGTGCAAACTCTTGCTTCCAGTCATATGGCTTGTGCTCGAGGTTATTACTCCACTTGCGTAAGTCGTCATATTTGCGAAACGTGTTCCGCGCCTGTACAAAGTCGTCCATGTGGCAGCAGACGTAGTAGCCACACGTCACACTATTCTCCGGCTGCTGTCTGCAACAGAAATCGGTCACGTGTTTGAAGCGTGGAGCGCCACTTCTTTTTACCATAGTTCCTCCTCCTCCCTTCTGTGCAAAGTCGAAGAGAGCATCATCCAGAACTTTCTTGAGCAGGATGTAGTCTTTCTTCTCCCTCTTCATGGAATCAAAGTAAACAGCCGTGCTTTGCTTCGGCATTAGCACTAAGAGGATCCAGTGGTCGCTGCGCAGACATGTGAACAAACCAATATTAACCCACGAAATTGGCTAGGTGCACAAGCAAAAGAGAAATTTACGAAAGCAGTGACGGGCGAATGACTTACAAGGGATTGTAGGGCACGAGTAGGTAGTCCTTGCCCTTATGCGCTATCATCGCACTCACGAGGTATTCTTTCATAATCTCTCTACCTTCTTGGGAGCGAACGTTGTTCTCGTGCATGTGAAACGGATCTGCTATTGCAACATCGAGAATCTTCAGGCGTCTGATCTCTCTGGTTAGGTGAAGCGCCCATAGCCTGACGAAGGATGCTTCGAGCCGATAAAGGTTGAACATGCCGAAGATCTCCGCAAAGTCCAGATAGAACTTGTCCGCGGGATACTGCTCGACGAAATGGAAACCCTCTGGCACCTTTGCCGTGTAATACGAGACATTCGTTTCATCGGGTCCTAATTCAATCTCTCGAATGTTCTCATGCAGAATCTTCATTTCGTTCGGGAGGACGTCGAACTCATCCTTTGGTACCATCGGGTGACCCGGGACGTGGTAGGGCCGCCATTGACGACCCGTTGCTCGCTGTCCTGATTGGGAAGATGCTCCGTACGTTAAGGATTTCTTCCCCCTCGCCCCACCCTGTCTGTCGTATGTACCGGTGCTAGCATGTGTCTTCTTCGCCCCTTTTTTGCTCGTGCGCTGCGTATCCAGGGATACGGCCCTCTGACCGGCCATCGCTTCTTTGGCTACGCCCATGAGTGTTTTAGGAGTCAACTTCGTCTAGGCTTGCTCGTCATGCTTGGGTGGCGGCGTATCTACAAATTCTCGTGCCTCTTCGTCACGAGGCATGCCATGCTCCGCGCCCTCCTCGGCATCCTCCATCTCCAGATCCCTGTAGGATAGAGGTGCACAAATACCCAAAGGAGATGGTCTTGCTGATGGACTGTGGGTGTGGCTCGGCGAAGGTGCTGGACGATTGGAGGTCTCAATCAACTTTATCACGTCCTTCGGCCACCTAAGGAAAAACACCTTGCAGGCTCCCAGCTTTTCGTATCCCTCTTCAAGGGGGTCATTCAGAACCAAGTCCTCAAAGGTGCCGACCATCTTAGTCAACTCCACCCTCGCCATGTTTGGTGGTAAATCCACGCAGTGCATCCTGTTCTCCGGCGTTACTGGGTGGACTCGACCGTACGCGACCGTCACCATCGAGCCGAGTACTTGGGTCTGGAGATGGCACGGAGTTGTCACCTGCGGAACATATATACGGGTCATCGATGTTAGAGTCCAAACAATGAAATCTGTACGACACCGTTACGATTTGCTGAGCCGACGACGCTTACCGTTAGGCCGTCGATTGAATTTGGCGACCCGGGGCCAACGCCCGAGACAGAGGGGCTACTACTCCTTGCAGCAGTGAAGGGCGGCGGCTGCGTATCCAGATTATAGGGCGGCGGCTGCGTATCAGGATGCATCGGCGGGCGTCGTAGTTGCTCATATAGAGGCCCTAACAGACGTTTCACAGCCGCCTCCACTCGCGCATCGAATTCTTCTTCTTGCTTGGGTTTCCTCCTCTCGCGGGCAGCCTCACGGGTTTGGGGACAGTAATCAGCCCATCGAGCCCCATACCCGACGCCCATCACGCGGCCACGAGTCTCCGGCTTCCCCAGAGCCTTGTTGATAGGGTCTTGCCACCTATCGGTACCGACAGAGTCCTGGGAGCTCTCAGGTTGCTGGCTCAGCTTTTTCTGCAAGTGACATGAACCGTTTAGAAACGTAATCTTTAGGAAATTAATCTACATACGACAAATAAAGTAAAATGGGTTAAGAGGTTACCAGTTCTTCGTGCACGTCCTTCATTTTCTCGTGCGTGAAGATCGGTTCCCCCGTCGCTGGGTCAAATTTTGCGCGGGCCCTCACAAAGTCCTTTCCGCGCCCTGGCTGGATGTCCGAGAAAGGGGGTTCTTTCCCAGCCGCAATCAACCTCGCATCCTCCTTGTCCCATTTAGGCCTCTTCCCTTGGTAACCACGGCTGCCGAGTCTGTGGTCACCCACGATCTTCCCCCGCATGTCCTTCCCCCAATCACTCTTCCTCCTGAATTCATCGCCGGAGCGAGTTTGAATGAACTCGGTCCAGTCCGCCTCATCTATCGTAGGCCATTTCGGCTTTATCACGGTCTCGAAATCTTGATCCTTCATTTTATTGGCATGGTATCGCCAGGTATTCAAGGATTTCGACATCATGCTGAGGGCTTTCGTTGCGACTCTATTTCTGTCGGCCTCCGGGACGGAATACCTGCTGAATAGCCTGTCCAGGAGGAGAGTTCGAAGATGCTCGGTTTCTCTCATCCTTATGTCGGGGGTTGTGATCTTCACCGTTTCACGCAGGATGCAGCCTACGGTGTTTGAGTACCCCTGTGCGGCTCTTACAGGACTGGCAGGTTTACCCAGATCGTCCACTCGAGTGATTACGAACGTCTCGGTACTCAACTTGTTAGGTCTCCTAGGCACGAGCCGCCTTTTCCGCTTGGCTGGTGGAGCCCCGTCCGCCTGTTCTTCTTCAATACCGGTCTCGTATTCACGGCCGGTCCCTTCGTCACGATCGGTCGCGTCTTCAGCACCGCCGGACTCTTCGTGGGACGACTCGTCCTCGTTGTTATCCCCGGCAGCAGGGTCGTCGACGATGGCGGGCCCCTGAGATATTTGTTCGAGGGCCAGGTCCCGGGGAGCTTCCGCACGCCCCTCGATATCTCGGGATGATGCCGGGACATCCGTTGGTGTCCGCGATGAAGAGGGGGTACTTCCAGCCATTTTCGAACGTACTGGAAACTTATTGAACACAAAAAATGGAAACTAGACTTATGAAAGCTTTCATGAGAGTAACACTACTATAAACAACAATGACACGAATATACCGTACATACAATGAAAATTGAAAATTTCGGCATGACCTTTGCTAAAATTATGCAAAATTGAGTATCGAACGTTGACAAAATGTTGACGAAGCAACATTTCGTCTAAACGTTGAACTCAGTTTCCCTGAAAAAATAAACAAAGCAACGAATGTTGCCTCGGCTCGACGGCCGGTACCACAGTCATATATAAAATACATTTCATATAACTTTTCACGAAGATCTGGAACTGATGATTTCTTCACAACCTGAGTGCTTTGCTTCAAATGTGATTTTTGGCTTGCTTGAAGATTTCTGGGAGCAAGACCAGCTTAACCATGCACAGCAGAAGCAGCGAGCTAACAGTAAATCATCAGACAGGAAGTAGCTAGAAACAAAGGGTATGCTCAACATTATTCAAGCAATGCTCCTTACATGAACTTTGGGTTCCTTCGGAATCCTTATAAACGATAGCATATGACCTAACTAATAGCAGCAATAATTTCCTCTATATAAAACAATTGAATTGAAACACAAAATGACTAACTTTATGTAATGCCATAAATAGCCACTTAAGGAGTTATACTTTAAGCCTTCAAAATTATGAGTTTGATCAAGGTGCATTATCATCACTAATTTGAGTGTGTTTTGTTCACTGGTTCTGTTTTACTAACCCTCTTTATGTCTGATAGCCAGCGTGTTATATCTGATATTGAGACCCGGTATGAGCATGCATGATATGAAGAACAATCGGGACAAGAGAAATATATATTTGGGGAAGCCAGCCACAATTAAACACAACCTAAGAAGTAAAATCATTGTCGTTCTCTCACACCACCATTGAATCTTTTAGGATCTTTGCAGCGATCCTTGCCAAATCTCAACAGGAAGGGGGAAGCCTTACCGCAGCAGAGGTTGGAGGGGCGCGGGGCTACTTCAGTCGTGGTGGCGTGTCGGTGGGAGAGGGGCTAGGCGGCGAGGGCGCGCGGCGTCCGGCGAGGCGGCGTCCGGCGAGGAGCGGCGGCGGCCTGGCGGCGTCGGGTCGCGCGAGGGCGTCGATTTGGAGTATTAGGGCTGGCGGGCGGGATTTTGGGAGTTTTTCTCCAAGTCCCGCGGGGGCGCGCCTATTTATTTCATCGTTAGCAGTGACGGGCGGAGAAGGGGGCTCGTCACTGGTAAATATTAGCAGTGACGGGTTGATAAGAGTGCTCGTCACTGATAAACAGTTTTACCAGTGACGTGTATACATAACTGCTCGTCACTGATAAGTGATTTACCAGTGACGCGCACACATAAATGCTCATCACTGATAAGTTAGTTAGGGTTAGTACTTAGGGTTAGTACGTAGGGTTAGTTAGTTACGGTTAGTACTTAGGGTTAGTACGTAGGGTTAGTTAGTTAGGGTTAGTACTTAGGGTTAGTACGTAGGGTTAGTTAGTTAGGGTTAGTACTTAGGGTTTGTACTTACGGTTAGTTAGTTAGGGTTAGTACTTAGGGTTAGTTAGGGTTAGTTAGTTAGGGTTAGTACTTAGAGTTATTTAGTTAGGATTTGTACTTAGGGTTTGTACTTAGGGTTAGTTAGTTAGGGTTAGTACTTAGGGTTAGTTAGGGTTAGTTAGTTAGGGTTAGTACTTAGGGTTAGTTAGGGTTAGTTAGTTAGGGTTTGTACTTAGGGTTAGTACTTACGGTTAGTTAGTTAGGGTTAGTACTTAGGGTTAGTTAGGGTTAGTTAGTTAGGGTTAGTACTTAGAGTTATTTAGTTAGGATTTGTACTGAGGGTTAGTACTTAGGGTTAGTTAGTTAGGGTTAGTACTTAGGGTTAGTTAGGGTTAGTTAGTTAGGGTTAGTACTTAGGGTTAGTTAGGGTTAGTTAGTTAGGGTTTGTACTTAGGGTTAGTACTTAGGGTTAGTTAGTTAGGGTTACTACTTAGGGTTAGTTAGGGTTTGTACTTAGGGTCCAATCTTTTTGAATTAGTTCTCCTTTTTTGCAATTTTCTTATTATCCATTCCTTTCAGTATTATTACACTCGATGCACGGTTAAGGTGCAAATCTTTTTGTATATTATTTGCGCGGACAATGATTAGTTTATGCGTATATGTAGAATTAACATAAATACCATTATTGTTATATACATAAATTTCACAAAAGTGAGCTATACATCATTAATTAACTTAATTAAATTACGACATTCTTCGACAATCTTCTCACTCTTCGACAGTCTTCTCAACGGTAGTCTTGGTCTTCTTCCTGGTATAGGTTAGCCCCTCGGAGTGACTTCGTCTTTTGAAGGGACGCACAGCGGGACATGTAGTATTTCTCCTTCTGCTGGGCCGTGGCTGATTGTCTTCCTCCGTATCCGGGTCGACAAATTGGTCATAGTCGTATTCGTCAACGACACCATCGATTCCAACGATACTCCTTTTGCCCCTCCTCATGACATGACGGCTTGGCCTCGTCGGGTCGGCTATGTAGAAGCATTGGGCCACTTGTTTAGCTAGTACCCACGGCTCATTTTTGGCACTGATCGCTTTCACATTTACTGTCTCAATAGGAACAGCTTTCGGTATGACCATGGTAGTGAAATAGTCTTCCGTTTCGACATTCTTCGCCCATCTTACCCGGAACATGGGGATCTTGGTCACGGTGTAGTCAAGTTCCCAAATCTCTTCGAGCCTACCATAGTATCTGTCTTTTTTCTTACCGGTCAGGGCCTCCATCGTCACCCCAGAGTTCTGGTACACACTCTTCTGGTCTTGTGCCTCTGTATAGAATGTGTATCCGTTGATATCGTATGCTTGGTATGTCCCGACATTCATCAGGGGTCCCTGTGCCACGTGGAACACCGTCCGTGCTACGTCATCATCTTTGAGAAGCTATGTTCATCGAAGTAGTTTTTGAGTCACCTGGCGAACGTAGCGTTGTGCTCTTTCATGAGAGCCGCCTCGGTCTTTCTTGTGCCGTGCTTTGTTTTTAACATTGCCATGTGCTGAATAACATAAGGCCGGACCACTGACAGGTGCTGTAACACTACTGTGTGCGCTCTGACGTAATCGTCTGATCGGTTCGGTATGTCACTGTGCACATGTAAATCCTTCTTTCCGCGTCGGTGACCTACGCCATCGAGCCTGCCAATGTGCCGATTAACAGGTACGCCTATAGGCTTGTCAACTTTCATGTAATCCGTGCAGAACTCGACGCTCTCCTCCGTGAGAAAGCCCTGGACGATGCTCCCGTCCGGATGAGACCTGTTACGAACGTATCGCTTGACCACCCCATTGAACCTTTCCAACGGGTACATGCTGTGTAGGAATACAGGACCTAGGTCGATGATCTCCGGCACGATATGGATCATGAGATGAACCATGATGTCGAAGAATGCGGGCGGAAAGTACATCTCAAGCTCGCATAGTATGACGATGATCTCCGCCTGCAGTCGCCGGCAATGCTTCTTAGTGATGGACTTCTGAGAGATAATGTCGAAAAAGTTACAGAGGTCAAGCAGTGTCTCGTGGATCCATGGCTCCATTAGCCCTCTAATTGCAACCGGAAGTATCTGCGTGATCATCACGTGATAGTCATGCGACTTCATACCGATTAGTTTGTGGTTCTGCATGTCTAGAAATCTCTGTATGTTTGCCGAGTAGCCAGAAGTTACTTTGACACCTTTGAGGCATTTGAAGATTTTATCCAGCTCGTCTGTACTTAGAGTGTAGCAAGCGGTGGGATAGTCCGTCTTGATTTTTGTAACATTCCTGCCCAACTTGGTCTTCTCCTCCTTGGCCCACAGCTCTCGTCTTATCCCCAGTTCCTCGTAGTCAGCTCGTGCCTTCGGCCCATCCTTTGTCTTGTCTGCCATGTGGAGCAAGAGACCAAGCACACTCTCACAGACATTTTTCTCAATATGCATGACATCTATGCAGTGGCGCGTCTCGAGAAAAGGCCAGTAAGGCAAGTCCCAGAATACAGATTTCGTTTTCCACACACCTCCCAGCGGCTTTACCTTCTTCTGCTTCTTTCCCGCCCTAGGGCACTCACCCCAAGAGTTCAACATCTCGTATATTTCTTCCCCACTCCTCTTACGTGGTGGTCCTCGGGTCTCAATCGTATTGTCGAACTTTTCTTTTTCTTGTCTCCACGGGTCGTCCTGTTGAAGCCATCTTCGGTGGCCCATGTACACGATTTTGTGAGAGCCCGGTAGGTGACGACTTGTTGTATCTTCCATGCACTTAACACATCCTTGGTATCCGTGGCAAACCTGGCCGGATTGATATCCATAAGCGGGATAGTCTTGCACCGTTGTGATCATCATAGCTCTCATATTGAAGTAGTCTCCTTCGTGAGCGTCCCAGACCCGGACCCCTGGTTCAGCCCACAGTGTATCTAGCTCCTCCTTCAGTAGTTGGTGATACACGTTCAGATCGTTCCCTGGTTGCTGTGGCCCTTGAATTAGCATAGACAGGTGTAGGTACTTCCGCTTAAAACAGGGCCACGGAGGGAGGTTGTACATCCATACGACCACGGGCCAAGTGCTGTGCCTGCTGCTCATCTTTCCAAAAGGATTGAGTCCGTCCGTACTCATTCCAATTCTGATATTCCTCGGCTCTCCTCCGAATTCGGGGTATTGGTCGTCGATTGCTTTCCACTGGCAACCATCCGCAGGGTGTCTCAGCACGGCGTCATCTTTCATTGGCCTCTCGTCGTGCCAACGCATGAGCTTTGCCTCCTTTTTGTTTGCGAATCGACGCTTCAAACGGGGAATGAGTGCAAGGTACCATACAACCTTTGCAGGAGCACCGCTCTTCACTCCGTTGTCACCATCTGGTTGGTAGTTCTTTCCCCGCTTGAACCGGGATGCTTTGCACTCGGGACACTTGGTTAGCTCCGCGTACTCGTTGCGATAAATGATGCAGTCATTCGGGCACGCGTGGTATCTCGTCACCTCTAATTCAAGAGGGCACACGACCTTCTTGGCCTCATCGCACCCGCGAGGCAACACGTTCCCCTCCGGCAGAACTTTTGCGAGATACTCCAATGTCTCATCGAGGTTTGTGTCCGTGCTGTTGTGGAGTGCCTTGAGTCTTAGAAGTTCGAGCGTGACTGAGAGGCGGGTGTGCTCGGGATTGCAACCAGGATAGAAGGGAGTTTTCGAGTCTTTCACCAGTGTCTCCAACTTGGCAGCCTCTCTACGAGCCGCACTATCGTTATTCGTCTCTTTCACAACCTGCTCTTGCACATGACGGTCCTGGACCATTCCGGCCAAATTGTCCCCCGTGCTTCGCGTATCCGCTTCGGCCTCTTCATGTCCTCCGGCATCTTTATAATCCAACCGTTCTGCTTTCGGCTCCCCATTTCCTGCTTCTTCATCTAACCCTTCGTCGTCGGCAACAACCTCATCCTCCTCACCGTGACTTGTCCACCGTGTATAACCTGCCATGAAACCCCATCGCACCAGGTGCATGTGCAAAAAACCAGATTTCCTTTCGTACATCTTCAAGTTTTTGCAATCACGACACGGACAGCATATCTTCGTGCCACCCTTTCGCACCATATCTCGCTCGGCGAAATCAAAGAACTCATTCAAAGATGTATAGAAACTCTGTGTGTTCCGATCGCCGTCATACATCCAACTTCGATCCATTGGTCGTTCGATCCCTAAGATATACGAAAATTAATTAGTACCAACCTTTCATGAGAGGCTAAAAAAAATAATAAAAGTTTTCTTTCCAATTGAGATTTTGAAATATTACATAAAACATTTCAAAAAAGGTTATTGAAATAAATTGTTGAAAATTCAAAATTTCGGCATGACCTTTGCTAAAATTATGCAAAATTGAGTATCGAACGTTGACAAAATGTTGACGAAGCAACATTTCGCCAAAACGTTGAACTCAGTTTCCCTGAAAAAATAAACAAAGCAACGAATGTTGCCTCGGCTCGACGGCCGGTACCACAAGCATATCTCACATTCACATATATGAAATACATTTCATGCACATCTCACATCACCACAGATCCACCGAATCAAAGTATCATTTGCTTGTCATATATAATTACACATATATATATGATTCTGCCTCAGTGCATATGAAACATAATTACACATATATGAACCAATGTATACATAATTACACATATGTGATTCTGCCTCAGTGCATAAGAAATATAATTACTCATATATCAATTGAAGCAATGTACAGATCGAATTCATCTCACTGATCATAATAAACTAAGGTGAGATCTTGCATATATGGTTCATTAGAACATTGATTATATAATTTAATGTTGACAATTGATAGTCTGAGACCAATATAGATCAAACCCTTCAAGACATTATTAGTGAAACTTGGTAAAACAAATAATTGAAAGGACATTCATACGTAGTTTATTTAGTTTGAAGAACAATGTGAAGGTATAAAATTCAATACTAACTACTCGATACTTCAAATTAATTAAGAGGCCCTTCATGTACTCTAATTAAGTTTCTATTCTATATAACTGATTGTTTCATTTAACAATTTGATGATCCTGAACCATGTACTTCATCTTACGGCCCTCGTCGGGAGACTAAATGTAAGCATTCAAATATGGTTTAAACTGTATAGAACTACTATAATGTAATTATATGATTAATAATACTAATGGTGTTTTTTTAGTCAACTATGTTATACATGCATTCGATATGCAGCAACTTAGCAACCACTGATAGTCATAATCAACCTTTGGTAACTTGATCATTCAAGTAATATATATAGAAAAACTCACCTGGTAAAGCAAATTAATTTGGGGGAGCTAGAGCAAGCTAGAGGTGATGATCTAGCTAGATTAGAAGGGAGAGAGAGATGGCAAGGGAGCTAGGGGAGGTGGGGGAAGATTTTGGAGGGCTAGGAATTCTCCTAGGGCGTGTACGGCGGCGGCGGACGTGCAGGCGATCGACGAGCTCGCTGCTGGTCAGTGGAGCTACGACTGGCCAGCAGCGAGCTCGCTGAGGCTTTTCATATAGCAGGTTACCAGTGACGGGCACATATACGGGCCCGCCATTGGTAAACAACTTACCAGTGACGAGCACAACATGAGCCCGCCACTGGTATGAAGGCCAGGAGCAAGTTTGGCAGGAAATAGTGTCGGTGACGGGCTCTTTGATGCGCACGTCACTGGTATATAATATATCAGTGACGAGCTCCTATGTGCGCCCGCCACTAGTAACTGGTACGTTACCAGTGACGGGCAGTAATATATGCTCGTCACTGGTAATTATTTACTAGTGACACGTGGCAGTTGACGCCCGCCACTGGTAAATTTTCGGGATACCAGTGACATGTTTTTTTGGTGCTCGTCACTGCTAAGATGGCTTCTATAGCTGCTTCTGCAGTAGTGATTAGTTTCCTAGTTCACCATAAAAAATTATGAAAAAAGTGTATAACAAATTAATAATATTCACACAACATGCATCTACTATGTTATAAAGTTTTAGGTCAAAATTTAATTCACACATTAAAAAAAACAAAAGAGAAAAATTCAGTTCTGAATAAGACTGATAGTACACGGACACTCTTCATTTCGAATGTCTATTATTCACAATTAAATTTGCCTTTTTTCTTGTACGTGGATTCAGTTAGAATCTAAATTTTTATTGCCATGGTAAAAACATGTTGTGTGAATGTTGTCCACTTTTTTCAAAAAATTCGAAACCTTTAAAATAGTAAATTATAGGTCTAGTACACCTAAGCCCCAAAGCAACCACTAGTACAGAAAGCAATATCTGAGGCGGTTAAAATACCACATCCGAGGCAGTTATAGCACCCGCCTCGACAGAGTGGTTGCGGATATGGGGGTATACATCGATGGCGGTTACGCAAATGCCTCGGATAAGAGCTCATCGGAGGCGGTTTAAAACTCATTAACCGCCTCGGATAAGGGCATATCGGAGGCGGTTACATTTTCGTAAGCGCCTCGGATAATGTACTATTAGAGGCGCTCAGAATAATACAATCGCCTCCGATATACACTTATCCGAGGCGGTTAGGTAAAGATAACCGCCTCCTATATTCTCTTATCCGAGGCGCTTAGGTAAAGATAACCGCCTCCTATATTCTCTTATCCGAGGCGTTTAGGTAAAGATAACCGCCTCCTATATGCCCTTATCCGAGGCGTTTAGGTAAAGATAACCGCCTCCGATATGTTGTTCACCAGGCATTATTTTCCCTGATTTACTAGCATCCCTGAAAAAACAAATAGATATATATCACAGCAGCACAACCAGCACAACCAGCACGGCACACTTAAAACATTCATTCATTCTCGGATCGACCACAAAACATTACATGTAAACATTCACATACATACGCATACGAATTAATAAATATTACAAAAGTTGTTCACTTGAGTCATAGCCTCAATTCACAGCCAGGATATTGATCAAATTAAACAAAAGTAGACCTCTCTTCAATTCTTCACATGAATAGAACCACGCGCCGAAGCCTCCATACACCATATCTGTTGATAAAGAAGCATCATATGTAATAAAGTGACGTTAGCAGTGAGAGAAAAAAGGAACAACACGACGTTTAAGAACATCAAGTGCACTTATCATTCGAAACCACCTGTTGGACAGATAATTACAAAGTTTGATTGTAGAAGTTAATGAAGTAACTAATGACCTAAGTAGAAACCTACGTAATCATCTAACTAATCTCAATCCTAAGTTCCTAGCCTGTCGCCGGGGAACCGAAGCGTCCTTGGGCACTAATGACATCGTTGTTCAGGAATTGGGCGATGTGCGACCGGACCTGGCTAAGGTCCATATCTTCCAACATCTTGATTTGCATGGTTTTCGTCGCTCCCTGAAAACATGAGTCTTACGCTCAGGGCGAATAGAACGACTAAACACTCGACATTAGCAGTGGCGCTGGTTTCTTACCGGTAGAATCGGGTACTTTGAGTTGCTGGAAAGGGCTAGCATGTGGAAACACACGTAATACCCACAGAGGTCGGTCCCTTCAGGTTGTTGCCGGCACTACAAAAGGGATATCGATTAGGTATAGAGGGTAGAATTATGATGGCATTAGTTCTAGGAGTCAAGGACATTACGGAATACCTTAAACTTGCAATCATGGCTTAACTTGACGGCCACTCCGCCCTTGACTTCCTTGTGCCTCCCCCCGTGTTTGACATATGTGTCAAACGCTCTGGGTGATTAAAAACAATTAGCATCGAACTATATCTTCCTTTGTGAAGAAGAAAGAATAGGCATGGACTAAGTCGAACGTTTTGATACTTACTCGTCGAGTACAGTCATGATGTCCACGTACGCTTGCTTGCGCGAGTCCATGGCGCGCCTCATGGAATCAAGGTAATACACCTTATTCCATTTTGGCACGATCACGACGAGGATCCAATGGCCGCTGTTTATACGATACGAAGTTATTACATGTTTAGCCGTCGAACCATAAGAATTTGCGCAGGATGTGGCTTACCCGATGTTATAGGCAACCTGGATCTGATCTCGTGCGGAGTACTCATGGAGTAAATGCATGACATAATCCCGCACCATGTCCTTATTTTGCGCGAGGCAATATGCAAAGATCAAATGTGGGTCGCCGAACCCCACGGAGTTGTGCATCCTTCTTCTTACGCTCAGCTCAATCATGTACCTGAGTACAGGAGAATAAGGAGTTACATTGCAGGCATTTAGGAGTGACAAAACAAAACGGTGATGTGCTATAAGGACTTACAGTGAGAAGCATCTCATGAGACTGGCGTCCAGCTCACGGAAGTGCATCATGTTGAAGATGTCCGAGAAATCCACGGGAAACATATATCCGTGGCGGTGCTTGAAATGCTCCTCCTTGAAGAATACCACGAGGCCAAGTCTTCTATCTGGGAACGGCCTGCGCGACATCTCGAGGTAATGATTATGGAGCTGCCGGCCGGCTACGCCCAAGTTCACGTCATCGTCCACCATAAGTTCTCCAGGCACGTACTGGCGAGCCAGCTCCGCTAGAGGATATTCAACATCAGAAGCCAGTTTTGAAGCAGACTTCTTGGATTCGTAGACTTTCAGCTTGGACGTCGCCCCTTGACTCTTCGTTCGAGAACGGCGTGCCTGTGAGGTCTCCGTTGCTGGTAGTGCCGGGAGCTGAGGGGGGAGCGAATGATGAGTACTAGGCTCCACATCTTGCACTGTCGGGACTGGCTGAGGAACGATGAGCTCCGTCGAAACCTTGGGCGGAGATGGAGCAAGCACCGGTGAAAACCTCAGCATCCCTTAATCCGCCGGAGATGGAGGAACGGAAGGTGCGCTCGGTGCTGATTCGAGGACTACGTCCTTCTTCGGCCACTGGACGAACGACCCGACCGCGTCGCTTAATGTCTACAGCTCATCAGATTCTCCCGCAGCCGGCAAGGGACAACAAGCGAAAGTCGGGTTGATTGACTCAACCTGCACTCACGCGAAGCCTGCCGCCAAGGGGACACCGTGTAGCACCGTTCCAGGAGGAGATGGCCAGACCTGACCGTACGCGGCGTCCATCGAGAAGTTCGTCGTAGCGAACTGTATCTGTAGCTTGCACCTCGTCGGACCCCCAATCTGGTCGATAGGAGAACAATCATCCGCACCAGATGCACAGCTACTGCGGCGGGCACCCGGGCTAATTGCGACCGGCGCCCTGTCTTGCAGGTACTGTGCTGATAGCCTCTCCTCCATTGCCCTCATTCTCTCCTCGAACTGCGCCTCAAGCGACGATTGAATCTCTGCTTTCATCTGCTCGGCTCTTGCTCTCTTCCGCTGCCGACGTGCCTCCTGCGTGTCCCCGGTGAAGGATTTGCTCCACGTTGCCAGGTTTCCGAGACCCCTGGTGCGTCCATAGGGCTCCCTGGTGCCGATGGCCTCGGAGAGTATGTCTTTCTCCCGACTTGGCACAAACGAGCCTTGAGATGCCTGCTCGTTCAGCCCCACCATTCTCTGGTATACCTGCTCGTCTTCAGGGTTTCTCCATACGCGTTGCCCACCTTGATCCACCTTGGTCCTCGCTCTGCACCAGTCCCGGACTCGGTTGTCGCCGAAACCCGAGAACGCCGGCTGCTGACCGTGCTTCTCCGCTTCCTCGTCCTCCTTTGCCCACTTCTTCTTCGCACCGACGTACCCTAAGGTGCCGAGGAAATGCGGGTGCTTGTTTCTGCTGGCTAGCTCTTTCCCCTTCTGGCTTTCTGTCTGGAATTCTTCGGACGACTTCAAGGCGCAGAACTCCGCCCAATCTTCTTCGGAGACATCAGGGTATGCCTGGCAAGGCGACTTCTCTTGATTGAGATAGTCCCTCACTAATCTGTGCTTGAAGTTTCTCCAGCACTTCCCAGCCGTCCGTATTGTCGCTCGGAAGAACTCGGCCTCGACCTCTTCCGGGTACATGAAGGAGCCCTTCACTTCGTCAAAGAGGGACCTCCGCTCCTCCCGTGTCAGCTCACCCCAATCCGCGAGGGTGATCCTAACCCTAGAACGGGCGACCACCCCGCATAACGTCCGCCACTTCTTCCGGGTTTCTTCTGGCTCAGGCACTCCGGTCACCGGATCCAAGCTCTGAACTACCCATCTGCCCTTCGGCCTCCCCGATGGCTTCCTTGGTTTGCGAGATCCCTTTCCTGACGATGTCGAAGGTCTTGGTGACCCCGACGGCGATATCGTAGGGGAGGGCGGTGGAGAGCTCATCTTGATCGTATTAACTAGTTACTACACAAGTACGTGGTGGAAAATTAGAAGTGGGACATGTAAACTATCAGATATTTGTTAATTCAGTTATAAGTAATCTAAGTTTTAGTTAACGGTACCTATCAAGTCATGGTATGCATTTTATTTTAAGGTTTCTTTACCTAGCTATCATCTTTGCTTCCACTCACAAGAATTTGAACAACATAGGAAACACTAATATAGGAAAGGGAAGGACTCGAAGACAAATAATATGTACCATTATATGAACCACTATGTATAATTAAAATCTTAAGTTGAACACCCGACTATGTGTCTTGATTAGTAATTTGAAAATGTACGTGATATTATGTCTATATAGAATCAGCAGAGAAAGAGATAGGAGGAAAGGGAATCAACGCAATTCAATCAATTTTGTTTTGTAACTACAGGATGCATGGAGCAACGTCATGGAACCATGGTGCATGCAAAGGTTGTTTAATGGTTTTGCATGTCTCATATAGGTAATTTCTACTCCATATAAGTTTTGCATCCTCTTTTGTTGGATATCCATGATTCTATGAAACCTGGAGGATTGTTAAATACACCGGCTTCTTAACAAATCATTGCCCATATTTGTATTAGTAGTCCTTAATCATATCCTTACCTCATTGTTTTATAATAGTTAATTTCTTTTTCCAGTTCATGCTGCCAGCTTTTCTTATTTCCTTGTTAGTACAGAGTGAACTTGTAGTTTCAAATCATGATTAGGAAAACTCAACCTGTTGAACAACATGCTATTTGTTAAGAGCTATCTAGCCGTTTTTAGGTGTGCAATCTCTTAAACATAGAAAAATGCATTGGTTTCTTTGGGCAAACTGAAACATGAAATTAAACCATAAGCAATACACTAGCAATAAAAACGTAGTGCTGATTACTTGCTTTGATTAGAGCCTAATGAAATAATATTGCACAATAAGGTCAATACATTGTGCCAAAACCAGCGGTAGATTGGTGGAGATCCTAACCAATATCACTTGCTACATTGCTAACAGTAATATCACTACCAACTTAACATGATGATTCCAGATAGAACAATTCGTGCTGATTGTGATTCTCTACGGACAAGACTTTTCCAAAGCACACGGCCAAATAATCAAAACATGTGCTATTCAACTATCTCATCCTTAGACTGCCAATAATCATAGAATACCAAGTTCATAATTTGAGATCAGAAGGACAAAAACTCTAGGTTACACGGGCTAACCGTGTGCTTGCGGTTGGAGGAGGAGGCGCCCGGTCGTTGGGGAGGAGGAGGCGGCCGGCGGTGGTCGTCGGACGTCTAGGGTGCGGCCGGCGGTGGTCCTCGGTCGGGGAGGAGGCGGCCCGCGGTGGTCCTCGGTCGGGGAGGCCGGTGGCGGTCCTCGGGGAGGCCGGCGATGGGGAAGGAGGCGCTCGGTGAGGGGCGCCGGTCCTCGGGGAGGCCGGTGATGGGGAAGGAGGCGGCGGCCGGAGGCGACAACTTGTGCTCTGGGAGGCGGCGGCGCTGGTCGGGGCGGCGGGAAGGGCAAGAGAAGAGAAGGCAGTTCTGCGCGCGGTGATGGCAGTTCGATTTATATAAGGGAGATAAAGGAGGCGGTTAAATCGATCTAACCGCCTCGGATTAGCATAAAGGAGGCGGTTAAAATGATCTAACCGCCTCCAATATGGGATATATCGGAGGCGGTTGGATAGATCTAATCGCTTCGGATAAACATAAAGGAGGCGGTTACTGTTTTATGACCGCCTCCAATTAGACCTAATCGAAGGCGTTTTACCCGGTCTAACCGCCTCCGATTAGGAATAAAGGAGGCGGTTAGACTTGTCCAACCGCCTCCTTTATATTTTTTACAGTAGGTGCACATTCTGTTTTCTGAAGTCTCAATGGACAGAATTCAACACATATATATAAACATTTATCTCATTGCATCTCCATTCGTAATATATATAAACACATATACATAAACATCACATATATATAAACATCACATATATACACACAACCATCACATCTCTTATTGCATCTCCATTCATATATCAACATCAATATATATACAGCACATATATATGAAGAGAAGCATCTAACATATATATGAAGAGAAGCATTTATATGAAGAGAAGCATCTAACATATATAATTACTTCTTTCATGCATGTTTCAACCATGTGTCATCACCACTTCTCAATTTATATCATTGCCTCCGCTTCCTCCTCCTTTTCTTCTTGCTAGGCATTTCCTCGTCGAACTCTAGCCCTTCTTGATGATCTTCACGCATGTAGACTGGTTCATTAGGTTCATCGGCCGTCGCGTCTCTAATGCTATGTTGCATCGAAGGTGTATCTTCAAAGATCTTGTACTCATCCTCATCCACCACACCCTGAACTCCGACAATCTTCCTTTTACCTTGTAGTGCAATATGAAGATTCTTCTTCGCTGGATCGGTCACGTAAAACACCTGGTGAGCTTGATTGGCTAGGATGAATGGGTCATCTTTGAATCCAACACGTTCAAGGTCAACCGTGATGAAGCCGTGGAGATCGACCTTCGTAGATTGCAGATTGACCCAACGGCACCAGAATAATGGGAACTTGAAGTACACGTAGTCCAGCTCCCAAATATCCTCGATGAACCCATAGTACCAGCTCCGTTTCCCGCTCAAATCAGAAGCCTCTATGCGGACCCCACTATTTTGAAATGTGCTTTTCTTATCTTGATCTCTCGTGTAGAACGTGTATCCATTAATGTCGTATCCTTGCCAAGTGACGACTTTGAATGTTGGGCCCTTCGCATAACAGGTAAGCATGTCGCTAGAGGCACCTAGACGAAGACGCTCCTTGAACCACTTGTTGAATTCTTTGTTATGCTCTCTCGTCCTCCACGCATCGGTTCTATTTGGATGCTCTTGCCTTAACTTTGCCCTGTGCTCGTCCATGTAGGGGGCAACGGCGGTCGTGTGTTGCAGCACGGTGAAATGGGCAAGTGCGTGTCCTGCTTGGTCCGCCGTTATAGATTTCTTTCCGATAGTCCCAACACCATCGAGCCTGCCTTCATGCCGAGAACATGGCACGCCAATCGATTGGTTCGACTCCATGTAGTCAATGCAGAACTCGACAACCTCTTCTGCAGCATAACCTTCGACAATACTTCCCTCCGGTCGATACCTGTTTCTCACGTAGTGCTTCAAGATTCCCATGAATCTTTCGAACGGGTACATGCTCCGAAGGAAGACTGGGCCACACATCTTGATTTCGTGGACAATGTGGACGATGAGATGCACCATTATATCGAAGAAAGACGGGGGGAAATACATCTCTAGCTGACATACAGTCTCCGCCGCCGCTAACTCCAGATCATCTAGCTCGAAGACGTCCATCACCTTCTGAGAAATCTTGTTGAAGAAGAAGCACAGCTTGGTGATTGATTCCCGGAAGTTAGGAGGCAGGATATTCCTGATTGCAATTGGGAGCATCTGTGTCATCATAACATGGCAGTCATGAGACTTCATGCCGATGAGTTTCAGGTCCTGCATCGAGACGAGCCTCTTGATGTTGGCTGAGTAGCCGGACGGAACTTTCACGCCATGCAAGAACTTGCAAAACTCGGTTCTCTCTGCCTTCGATAAAGTGTAACAGGCAGGGGGGATGTATGTCTTTCCGTTAGGCAGAAGTACAGGTGCCAGCTCTGGCCTGATTCCCATATCAACTATGTCGAGTCGGGCCTTGACGCCATCCTTCGTCTTGTCCTTCATGTTTAGCAGTAGACCCAACACGATGTCACAAACATTCTTCTCTATGTGCATCACGTCGATGCAGTGCCGGACTTCTAGGTCCTTTCAGTAAGGTAGGTCCCATAACACAGATCGCTTCTTCCAGTATGACGACTCATCAGCGGCCTTCTTTTTCTGACCCTTTCCGAGCACGATATCCACGTCGTTAACCTTCTCGAATATCTCTGTACCGCTTAATGGCCTTGGTTTCGCACCGTTCTCTGTTCTCCCGTTGAACTGTGACTTCCACCTCCGGTAATGGTGCCTTATAGGCAGGAACCGCCGGTGACCCATGTACACGACTTTGCCGTAATTCTTGAGACTTAGGCTGACGGTATTCTCCATGCATACGACACAGCCTTTGTGTCCTTTCACCGTCTGACCGGAGGTGTTGCCGAGAGCGGGAAAGTCTTGGATTGTGCAGAACAGCATGGCCTGCAGAGTGAAGTATTCTCTTTTGTCCGCATCCCATACCTGCACTCCTGTGTTCCACAGTGTTTGTAGCTCATCCATCAACGGTTGGAGATACACGTCGATGTCGTTACCAGGTTGCTTAGGCCCTTCGATAAGTGTGGACATCATAATGTACTTCCGTTTCATACAAAGCCAGGGAGGTAGGTTGTACATACTGAGAAGTACGGGCCAGGTGCTGTGTCGGCTGCTCATGTTGCCAAATGGATTCATTCCATCCGTACTGAGCGCGAACCTTACGTTCCTAGTTTTCGCACCGAATTGGGGATACTTCCTATCGATGTTCCTCCACTGGATTGCATCGGCAGGGTGTCTCAGCTTTCCATCAGTTGTCTTCCGCTCGTCCGCATGCCAGCGAAACAGTTTTGCTTCCTTCGGGTTTGCAAACAAATGCTTGAGGCGCGGGATTACAGGTAGGTACCAAGCAACCTTCGCGGGAGTCCCCTTCGTCACCTCGACGAATTCCTCAGCTCCTTCTACTCCAATTTTACCCTTGTACCGAGAAGCCTTGCACACAGGGCACGAATGTAGCTTCGCAAACTCTTTCCGGTATAGCATACAGTCGTTCCGACATGCATGTATCTTTTCAACTTCCAGTCCTAAGGGACAAAGCAACTTCTTCGCTCTGTACGTGTTGATGGGTAACTCATTCCCCTCCGGAAGCATGTCACTTAGAAGGCCCAACAACTCGTTGAAGCTCTTGTCGGACCAGCTGTTGCTTGCCTTCAGCTTCAATAGTTCAAGCACAGCATATAACAAAGTGAACTTAGCCTTGCATCCTGCGAAAAGCGGTTTCTCCGATGCCCCCATCAAGCCTACGAATTGCTGGTACTCTCTGTCGGTTTCGTGCCCTTCGAAATCACGCAACATCTGTTCCAGCTCAGGCATCGACTCCGGATCATCGGACATCTCATGTTGTGAATCACAAGGGATATCAATTGGGATATCGGTTGCTATATCATCGGCGAAAATATCATCATCCGATACTACGGCTTGATCTTCGCCGTGCTTGGTTCAAGTTGAATACCCTTCCGTAAAACCTCTCTTGAAGATGTGGTGCTCAATATGATGGAGCTCAAAAATCCTTACGTTACCACAGTCTAGGCATGGACAGTACGTGTCACCTCTACCCTGTCTCAACATGTCTGCCTCGGCAGCTTCCATAAATGATCTCACTCCATCTCTATACGCCTCTGTGTTGCGAGCTCCGTACATCCAGGATCGATCCATCTAAGCCGTGCATATGGAAATTTGAAATTTTAATTAAATTTATTAAGTGCACCGACTTCGTGAGATGAGTTTAACACATTAATTACTGACATAATCGAATTGTACAAATAATTACTAACATAACTAACTACTATAACTAAATAGCCATACTAATTGCTAATATAACTAACATATACGCGTCGACTCTCTTCATTTACTAATGTATAACTAACATATTACCACTTTTTCTTCCGTATAAAAATTAAATACGCCACAAAAAATTTTCATCATTTTTTTTCCTTTTTACCCACAAATTATAGAATTGTTTCATAATTTGCATATATACCTTACCAACAAATTTAAATGCATTCAAACATACAAATAACTCAAACATCTCAATCGATTAAATTATTATCATATAATTGAATCTTCTCAACTAATGTTCAAGAAAAGAGCACAATCAACAAAAATTATTGGATGAAATGACTCAAAAACTAAACACCAACCTTTCTTAATCAACAAGGAAGTTCTTCTCCAACTTCTCTACCAAATGTAGCTTCTCCACTGAAGAATCCACAGCAAATCGCCCAAAAAATCGCCAGCACTTCGCCACATTTAAGACATGGTCGTATGTCTGCTTGCGCAGTGCAATAAATACTGTGAATCATAATGGAGGCGGTTAAATCCAAACAACCGCCTCAGATATCGACTAAATCGAGGCGGTTATATATCGGCAACCGCCTCTGATATGTACTCGCTTATCCGAGGCGGTCGCCAATATATAACCGCCTCCGATAACGCCGATATCCGAGGCGGTCATAAATAGTTAACCGCCTCGGATAATATTGGAGGCGGTTGTTTATTTATAACCGCCTCCGATGTGGTCGTTATCCGTGGCGGTTGCTCCCGGAATCGTTATCGGAGGCGGTTTTTTCGTGCTAACCGCTTCCGACATAGGTTATTCGTGGCACTTTTACTAAACCGCCTCGGATATGGTGCCACGGATAGACCATTCTGTAGTAGTGAACCAAGTCGTGACCAACATCGATCATATGCCGCCTTAGGGGTTTGCTGTCGGCTGAGACCTTGCATGCGGCCTAGCTTAGTTATCCAGAATATTGTATGCCGCCGTTCGTTAAGTCATCGATGCCATGAACCATCAATATCTGTAATGTTCCAATTTATGTAGTTCGAATTCAAGTTAAAAGTTCGAACCCTTTGAAGTGATCAAAGTTTAGAAAATAAAATCATTTGGACTAAAAGTTGAAAACTCCAAATTTGTAGTTGAAAAAATCAAACAGGGAAATTTGACAAGGGAAAGGAGAGATAACTGGTGGAGGACTAACAAGCGGCCTTAGAATAGAAGCAGGGCTCTTCATAATCTTAGCATCTCCCTCGTGTTTTGAGGAACAGGTTACGAGGTTAGATAAATCATTTCGCTCACAAATTTTAGTGGGCACAAGCGCCTTATGTTGGTTGATTTCACTGTGTACAATGACGATGTTTTTGATAAAAAGAAACTAACCAATCCTTTGCAAGCTCTTTTTTTATGTATCGGTTGATTGTGGTCATGGTCCTTACTACAACGACGACCATTGGAGTAGGAGCAGATGGCTTGTGGTGCTAGGAGGTTGGAATTGGCTACCAGGAGATTTATGTCCTAGTATGGATGACGGTTTACTAACATGCTATGCAATTTTTGAATTCTTGATTATGTAGCTTGTCGCATCCTCTATCCCCTTATGACACAACCTTGTGATGACTTTGTAATAACTGGGTTGTGTGCTTCTAGGATGCAGAGAGGCTAGGGCTGTAAAGCTCTCTTCCATTGTAAAAAAAAAGAGTAGAAGCGTGGTTCGCATGTCCGATCTTGGCATTGGATCGGAAGTACGTGAAAATATTTCTATATGTGATGAAAATATTATATTAAGATATATGCAATAAATTTTTTGAACCAATACAACATGATATTTTCATATAATAAATTTTGTGTGATAGAAACATCTTTTTTTACAATAAAAATCATATTTTTCATATAATGATAACTCGTCTAAAAAGAAAAAAAATCAGCTTATCGGTAACATTTTCCATCACTTAATGATACTTTCAAAAAAGGACTAGTGGTACTTTATCCGTTGACAATAAAACGTTTATTGGTCTAGATAGGAAATAACATCCGTGTGATCTGCTAATCACCATAAAACATAATTAACTGAAATCTAACTTATCTTGAAGCTGATCGTATCGATGTTTAATATGTTTAACATTATTCCGAGACTGAAGAGAGGTTGGATACACGCAGAGGCCAGCTTGTGTATGTCACTACCGGATTCTATCACTTTGCCGTGTGCCAAACACACACGGCGAACGAGGAAACACACTCGGCAAACTGTTTGCCGAGCGTTACACTCGGCAAATAGGAATCGGCATACAGCCTGCATGCCGGCAAAGCAATGTTTGCCGAGTGTTTTCCGTCGCGCACTCGGCAAAATGTTTGCCGAGTGTTTTCCGTCGCGCACTCGGCAAAATGTTTGCCGAGTGTCAAAACCGACACTTAGCACACAAAAGCAAGTAAACGGCCTGGACACCCGTTAGACCTCTTTGCCAAGTGTAAACCCCAGCACTCGGCAAACAACGTATGTCGCTGGTTACTGGGGCACCACGTGGCACGGTTTGCCGAGTGCCATAAATGCGACACTCGGCAAAACTTGACAAAATCTGGCAACCGAAATACCATATTGCACAGGCTTGCGCCACGTGGCACGGTTTGCCGAGTGCCAAAACTGTGACACTCGGCAAAACTTGACAAATCTGGCAGCTCAGGTACCAGATTGCATAGGCTTGCGCCACGTGGCAGGTTTGCCGAGTGTAACAGTACACAGCATCTTTTTTTTTGTATTTCCAAAAATCCCGGCAATTCAGATATCACAACCATCACAAATATAACAAATATCATAAACCATCACATTTCAGATGTCACATATCACAAATATAATTCAAAGTTCTCTGGAAACATCACATATGACATATCGTCAAAGTACAAACATCACATCATTTTAGCACAAAGACAAAGGTTGATTCAAGTTCACTGGGGCAAATTTCTTGACGACGGAGTACCATGAGGGTTGCTTGGGCTTGCTTGTGAAAATTCAGCTCCAGGATCATTCGATCTCGCGGATGGATGCTGCACAAAGGAGGATATAGTTACACAACACTCTATGGCTATAGGAAGGGCAATAATGGTGATTAGAAGGTTATAAACGAACTCACAGGAGTGTGGGGAGTGTGTGGAGCATGTTGATGAGGAGGGGTTGGCATCGGTGGCGGAATTTGGCCAATTGCAGTATAAACACCCTTCATAAGATCGTACCACTGGGCTCGTTCTGCCGCCATCCTCTCCTCAAGCGCTAGCCTCTCAGCCTCTTGCCTTCTCTCGGATTCCTGTCGGAGCCTCCTTTCTTTAGCCAGCTGGGCCTACAGTATGTCATCGTAATCTCATCATCGTTCCAATGCAAAGCATGTAAAGACCGTGGAGGATGAATGAAATAGAACTAACCTGGAGTTCGGTCATCGCAATCCGTGTAGGCCCTGGGCGAGGGCGTATAGCCGGACTTGAGCTCGTGCTCCGAGCTCTGAGCTGAGAGAGAGAGGGAATGGAGGCCGTAGCGAACGTGCCATCGCCAATCCAGTACCGGCCATGTTTCTTGCCTCCTCCCGCCCTCATAACCACTTCCCCATCAAGATCATGCTCGCTCAGATCAAAATCTTGCCCGTGGATCTCCTTTGCCATCGATGTGTATCCATCCAGGTGAGCCTTGACGTTCTCATTGGTGTACGCTGAGGCCGGATCATTCGGATCATAAACAACCCCGTGCAACGCCTTTGACTTATGGGCCAAAGCATATGCCTTGAACTGGGAGTAAGGCTGACCATCATTTTTTGCCGACTGCAACAGAAAAGCAAGAAGATTCATAAAGGGGGCACCCGCACAGAAATTAAGAAGAACTGAGCTTGGGAAGAAACAGATGCTATTGCATACCCATCTAGCCGCATAACCAGTCAGGGTGAGGTTGCCTTGATGGTGTGGTGTGCCTTGCATCAACAATCGGCTTTCCCGGGCAGCTTCGTGACTCGTCTCCCACTCGGGAGCGCACCACTTCTCCACGATCCGCTCCCAGCACGGAAGGTGTTGGGCGCACCACCTCGGAGGCACCTAAATAATCAAGTACATCATATATAAGAAGAAGAAATTAAGTGTTAGTAATCTAAGGAATAATAAGCATTAATGTACTTTACCTGCAGGTATTGCTCCCGGGTCAGATATTTGGTCCTAGCGTCTTTTTTGACACCTTCTCTCCAAGGTGTTCCGCATGAAATTTGATCATGGCCTGGACGCGTGCCTCATAGTGCATATCCTTAACAAGCTTCTTGGCAGCTCTGTCGACGACAACAGCTGCCCTATCCTCGAAGCCCGCCTCGCATCTAAAGAAATCCTGCATATAGACGAGACGGATCTAGTCATTAGTTCAATAATTTCCATGCAATTAGTATTGACTAATGTAGTGCGAAAGAAACTTACCCACAGCTTGGCCTTCACCCGCTCGGCTCTATTGGGAAACTCCCTTCCCTCCCGGTCACGGTGTCCGGTGCGGCTACATAGTGGGCCCACGTGTATGTCGGCTCGGTTACTTCGCCCAAAGTAACCATGATAGGGAATTTCTCCTTGATCAGAAGTCCAAGGACGCCGTTTACATGGCGTGAGTGGTCACCCTCTCCAACCTTCTTCCAGTTCCTGCACAAGTGTAAAGCCAAATTATTAGTATGTGTTGAAATATTGAAGATA
This sequence comes from Stipa capillata, assembly GCA_019208055.1. Classification (NCBI taxonomy): domain Eukaryota; kingdom Viridiplantae; phylum Streptophyta; class Magnoliopsida; order Poales; family Poaceae; genus Stipa; species Stipa capillata. Next base: position 150,505 of record JAGXJF010001517.1, on the reverse strand, counting down.
CAAAAGCAAAAAAATATGAGAGTAGAGAGAGCCATTTACTTCTCGCCGTCTAGTCGAATGAGCGGCCGTCTATCAATGGGCACCGGTCGCTTCGGGAGGCTAGAAGGACCACGCAGCCACACACGGGAAGAAGTAGAGCTGGAGGTACCCCCCTGCGATGCTTCGGTGGAGTGAGCCCTCTCCTCGTCCTCCTCTACCTCCTCCTCATCCCCAAACTCAGACTCAGCCGTAGGTATAGACATCTCCTGCCTCTCCTCCTCTGCCTCCTGAGATTCAGACTCAGCCGCAGGTATAGGAGAGACAGACCGAGCACCTCCTCCACACCTGCCTCCACCTGTCGACCTTCCTCCTCTTGAAGGTCTTCCCCGGGGTCTGTTTCCGGAGCCTTCACCTGCATCCCTCCCCCCCTTTGTATAGAGACGCTAACGATCTCCGTATACCGCCCACCATGCTTCAATCACCTGCTATGAGAAAGAGTAAATCAATTAGTACGTATGATACAACTTCATGTAGATAAATGAAGCATAATGAAAAAACATGCTATGAGAAAGAGTAAACCAATTAGTACAGATAATACAGTTGTTACAAATAAACATACAGTTGTTAGAAATAATCATCATCATCGGGATCAGCTGGATCATAAGTCTCATCATCACTATCACGCGTGTTGAAATAATCATCCTGGTGCTCGGGAGGAGGAATGTCATCAACACCATCATTGCCTAAATTTAACCCCTCTAAGAGAATGTGTATCCGGAGAACAACGGGGAGACGCTGCCGAAACTCTGTCTCGGATCGGAGTAAAGCATGGAAACAAACCTAATCTACACATCCTCGGGCTGTCCAAAAAAAGTGGACAATTCGAAACAGTTACGGTTACAAATATGCAAAGACTTACATATTTATAACCATAACTCTTTCGAACGGGAGACGCCTAGGTTACATGACTGTATATGAATAAAGATCTAGTGTCATTGGCTCGATGGCCGGAACAGAGCAAGGGGGAACAAAGGAGGAGATGGAGAAGCTCACCTCTACCGTAGAGGAAGTAGTGGAACGGCGGTAGAGGCGGGATCAGGGCCGGCAGCGATATCGGGGCTCAGTCACTTCTACAAGATGCTCACAGATAGCCCATGCAAGACCTGATAAAAAATATAGAAGTACATGCATAAGCCGGTGTAATTAGATTAACCATTTCTCTCAAATATCCATGCACAAATAGCTCTCTCAAGTTTCAATAAATCAAATTCATCTTCCCCTTTTCTCTCCCATGGTATACAATGCATACTTTTTTGGATCATACAATGCTTATTTCTTGGAATTATCTGTAATACCCTTAGAATTTGTTGTGAGCTTATTTCTTAGATACATGCATCTGAATTTGTTTGCATTGAAGATTAAAATCTTTAATAAAATCAACACAAATTTAGATATAACATTTCCAGGGCATACAATTTTCATCCACTCATTCGGGTCTTGTACAATTTCTGCAAGAACAATATTCATCCGCTTTGACAAAAAAGATGAACAAGAAATGCACATTAGTTCATTAGCGCATACACACTAAAAAATTCGGGGCGAGCAGATCCAAGTTGAGCTCAGGCTCACAGGATCTGGGCCAAGCTCGGGCTCACCGGATCCGAGCGGCACTGGCGGGAGTTGGGGTTGGAGGTGGGGAAGGAGAGCTGGCGGCGTTGGCGGGCGCAGGCCGGTGGTGGGCGGAGGAGGACGGGGCCGGCAGGGGAGAAGGTGGAGGGCGGGGGTGGAGCAGAGCCGGATCCGGGCCAGTGGTGGCTGCTCAGGGCGGAGGCGGTCGGCGTTCGGGGCACGGTGAGCTCGGGGCCATGGGCGACCTCATGACTGGGCCGGTAGATGAGGGGCTCGGGGCGACCAAGCTCAGCACCGGCGGGAGGTTGGGCAGAGGCAGGCGACCGCCGCACCGGCGGGATATTGGGCGGAGGTGGCCAGATCTGGCGCCTTGTCGATGGCGGGGAGAGCTTGGGACCGGCTGCCGGTTGAGGTGGGGGAGGAGGCGGGGGCTGGCGGGGGCGGAGCAGAGTGGCGCGGCGGGCGGGACGCGTGGGACAAATGGTGCAGATCGGATCCGGTGGCCCCTATTTAGGGTATGTTTGCCGAGTGCCGGATGTTTGCCATGTGTCACAACGTGGACACTCGGCAAACAACGTAGGATACTGTGGCCCCTAAATAGGGATGTTTGCCGAGTGTCAGAATAGAGACACTCGGCAAACCACATGGTATTTTTCTTTCTTTTTTTTCTTTTTTCTTTTTTTCTTTCTTTCCTTTTCTTTCTTTTCTTTTCTTTCATAATTCTTTCTTTCTTTCAAATTTGTGAAGGAGCGTAATTTCATGCGCCCCCCTCCCGCGGGCCCCGCAACGGAAACACGCTACCTTTTCATCAAAAGTAGTGACTTTATGTGACTTTTCTCTTTATTAGTGATAGAATATGGCATAGGAACATGGCCAACTCAAAAAGAGGCCAAGTTCTTACAAAAGGTCCGGTCGCTTCGAAGGGGGAGTTTTCCACTCAAAGTCCAGAAACTTCATGCGAGGTAGTCCTGTTTGTAAAGGAGGTGCCACTTCAATGTTGTGTATTGCCTTGCCCTTTTTACACCAACCTTATATACCCATATTAGGACTCCATGCCAAAAAGCTAGGGTTTTCGACGGTTTCTGGTGTGATTTCATGTGCCCCTCCCACGGGCCCCGCAACGGAAACACGCTAGGTTTTCATCAAAAGTGGTGACTTTATGTGACTTTCCTCTTTGTTAGTGCTAGAAAAGGGCATAGGAACATGACCAACTCAAAAAGAGGCCAAGTTCTTACAAAAGTTGGTCCGGTCGCTTCGTAGGGCATAGGAATACTACAAAACATAACACTACAAAGTAATTATAGACCATGCACTATTCACTGCCCAAACCAACATCAAATGGATCTGATTTAAAAATATGAAATCTAACATTGTTAAAAATAATTTAAACAACAAACATCAAACAGATTCGGTTTGGGAAGGGGTGTACTGGGAAAAAACATTGTTTGCCGAGTGTCATATCACTCGGCAAACATGAACAGTGCTAACGGAGGGCCACTGCTTTGCTGAGTGCCCATTACATGACACTCGAAAGAAACCACGCTGTCGCCTCTCCGTCAACCGCGGCGAGGCAGGACATGTGTCTCCTTGTTTGCCGAGTGTCATGTAGGGTGCACTCGGCAAAGAAGTTCTTTGCCGAGTGTCACGTATCAGGCACTCGACAAAGAACAGGTTTGCCGAGTGTGGTGTTATTGCCGAGTGGTTTTCTTGGACACTCGGTTTATGGATGTCTTTGCCGAGTGCCCGACGGAAAACGCTCGGCAAAGTATTACGCACACGGCAAACATCTCTATTCCGGTAGTGCGTTGCCCCGTAGCTATATATAACAGCCTCCATGGAGCTAGCTAGCCACCATCGTGTCATATAATGGCTGCAAACAAGAAGATGAATTTGTTGCAAGTGATGGCCATGCAGGTGATGTTTGTCGCCGCGCTGGCCGCCACCGCCGCCTGGGGCGCCGGCGAGCCGACGTGCAAGATTCCGGTGGACGAGCTGAAGTTGTGCGTCCACGAGGTCATGCACGATAACCCTGAGTTTGGCTCCCCCATCCTGCAGCCCAGGTGCTGCGACAAGCTGGCGAAGGAGCTGGGCTGCGGCTGCGTCCTCCGCGACATCATCGTGCAGTTCGGCGGCCTCGATCTTTAGAAGCCATTCTGCCCCGACGGCACAGGCTGCAAGCCACCGTCCCCACCCCCTCCTTCTCCTTACTGATCGAGCATGAATTACATATTTGTGGTGACGACATGCCCGTGTCGTCGACACGGTGTATCTTAGTACATTGGAGTACACGTATGTGTTTGGGGTTCCATTATCTAAAATGTGTTTGGAATTCATTTATATAGATTGCATCCATTGTAAAAGACCTAGCATGTGTAGCAGATTTGAGAATTGAAGTGCAAAATTAATCCCGTTCCAAAAAAAACACATTGTTGGAGTTGGATTCTCGAAAAAAAAAGTGATCGTTTAGCTGGTGAGAACATGACAAGATCAACTTTTCGGTGAATAATTAGATGGAATTAGAGGGGTTCGCAAACTTATGAGGCCCACCTACACATTGGCCACCGATGTATCGCAAATATTTGCTCCTCTACGCACTGAGTTATGTCTAACAGATTTCGGTTCGTTTAGAGAAAATGTTATGATGTAAACATGAGGGTGAAGTTCAAAAAGCTACTTCCAAAAGTCTGTGAGGTCCACCCGAATGTCTAGATCCACTAATATTCACAAAATTGGCTCCGTTCATAAATCATTTTCTACTAATGTGGATTTCTCCTTTTGGTCCTCAGCCTACGGGGTATTTGCTCTGCCATGTTCCCTATGAAGTTTTGGTCTGAATTTGCTGTGCAATTTCCCGCCAGCCTCCACTTGAATCAGCCTAGGTAACCCTTTAGGATTAGTAGTGATTAGGCCTTCCCTAGTAGCAACCTTTTCTTTTTCTCCAGTGACATTTGTAGGTGAATCATGCATGCTGATTAGTAGTTGCGCGCTTCCATATTGACATCTTGAATCACCACCGAATTATTTTTGCGAAAAATTTACTCTCAAAACGTTCTAAAACTGGTTTAACGCACGAACGTCGCACATGCCGTTTGATCTAATGCGTTCAAAAATTTTCACCGTGGAGATAATATTCTGCATACAAAATAGTAAGGAAATAAATTTGTTGACATCAGCAAGTGCATGCAAATAACAACAAAACGAAATTGCTGATGTCAGCAAGATTATCTCAATTCAAAATTTCAAAATGTTTTATCTCTCAAATCGTTAATCCCATTCATGATCCGTTTTCATGGTTGGGTTCATCTCGACGAGAGCTTTAAAACTAGATCTCATTTGGATATGTTTTAACGATTTTTTTTGCGCTACTAGTTACCAAATAGTAATACGCCAGTTACTAGCCTATTAGTACGCAGTTACCAATGGTAATTACATCAGTACATGGTGATAACTGTGTATTATAAGCATGATAACTGATGCTGCAAAAAAATATCATCGAAACAAATCAACATGGGATCTAGTTTTGAAGCTCTACTCGTGAGGAACCCAACAATGAAAACGGATTTCAAATCAGATAAATAGTTTGAGAGGAAAAACATTTTGAATTTTTAGAATTTAAGAGAATCTTGATAATGTCAGCATTATCTACTTTTATACATGCATGCATGCAAGGGAGATGTCACGCTCGTGATGGAGTTTGGAAAGCTGGCTTGGTCGGAACGTTCCGTGGGTAAGCTAATGGGAGCACTGTCGACATATAGTCACGTCTTTATTTTTGGCGAGAGCGGTTCATCATTCTTGGAGTTGTCTGTAGGACTGTCAATTAATTTGCCATCTTTCATGGGACCTACCTGATCAACCACAGGATCAATGTCAAACTGTGAGGAAAACTAATACTGCTGCTAGTGGAAAAACCATCACATCAGCAATCCTTTTCCCTGTTTCCACAGCAGATAGCATTTGCTGAACGCTGCCCTTGACATGGATTTCCCCCACGCTGCCCTTGATATGGATTCTCCGCCTCCCCGTCCGTACCCACGGCCCTGGCTCTGATGCCCGCCGGCCGCCGCCACGCTCACCGTCGGCCATTATGCTCACAATCTACTTGATATATCAACGTGGGCTGACAACTGCGCAATGCATCAGGGACAGACCGAGCTCGTTAATTCGTTTAACATGTTGTGGTGAAGTATTTTCTTTTGGCAATGTACGGGTTGTCACGGACCCAGGAATTGCATATGACTAAGGGAACGAATGGTCGCCAAGGGCCGAAGGACCAGTCGACCTGGTGGCACGGTACCTGCGCCGTACTCACCGAGGTGCAGAGATCCGACACCTGACCAACGAAGGCCGGCCGGAAGCGACTAAACTTCCCAGAACCACATACGATTCCCTGACCCGGTGAAGATTCAGAGTCGTTCCCGAATTCTACCACGCAGAACAAGATCGGAGGAGCCCGGCGATCCTACCCACACCCTAACCTAGCTTAGAAGCTAGTGGGTCGCTCGAAAGCCCGGTAGATCACACCCACACCCTGCCTAGCCGGCACAGCATCTCAGCCAGCGGGTCACTCAACCGATTCCTGCTCGACTTAGTAGAAAGAGGAACAGCTTTAACTCTTCACGGCATATCCATACACTTCATATCATTCACGCACGGTGTATGAGCAGCCCGAATAACAACTTGAATATCACAACAAAGCACTACAATACGATAGTACTAGTAGCTGTCCACCTTGGGACAAACGATTACATCACTCGGCTATAACCGAAGGTTTTAGTCAAATCCATGAAGTGAAACGAGTAGCAGCGGATAAAATAAACAAGGCCCACAGCGGCGCATCAACCGCTCTTCAAAACATTCCCACCAAACTCTCAGGAGTCAAACACGACCGAGGAAAACCAAGCAGTTAAACATCACCGAAGTAATCCTCGACCACTGGCTCACCTGCAATGATCTAGGAATATCCTAGGTGAGTACGAAGGTACTCGCAAGACTTATTCGTGCTTGATTAAATGTCCTACACATGCTAGTTTAGCAGCAAGTAAACATGATGCGTTTCGAATTAACAAGTACTAGTAACTGACTTGGCATAAATACAATATGGAAAGAGAACATAAACTTCAAATTGCAATTCAGATTTCATTCACATCGAAACTCAATCATGGAAAACATCCACATTGCTAGTTCAGATCAACTAGGGGTAGCCCACACCCATTTACAATCAATCAACCCCTTGGTACCATTCCGGCAATACGACCATGCTGAGTATAGCGAGTGCAACTCCCTTGGAGGTTGCAAGGCTCCAAGGGCATCTGAGACTTATCTCCACTATACCCCCGCGTCGATTCCGATAACGTCCAAGCGGGTTCTCAATCTATCACATATTCATTTCAATCAAGCATTACAAACCGCCACCAACGAACCGATAACCTCGGATATAAAGAGTGCAACCCTGGTGGAGTTCACACGGCTCCACACAGTATCTGAGACTTATCTCAACTATATCATAGTTCCGTTTCCTTGGTGACGTACGAGCTCTCTCTCGGGCCTTCACCGCCGACTCAACCACCTCGGGTATAACGAGTGCAACCCTGGTGGAGTTCACACGGCTCCACACAGTATCTGAGACTTACCTCAACTATACCGTAGTGTTGGTCTCGGTGTTGGGCCCACGCGGGTTCTCACATCTCACTCAAACAAATTTCTTTTTGTTATTGGGCAACCCAGTGATTCTCAGCCATTGTGGGATATGATCCCGCAGCGTAACCTAACATGCTAGTCTTATCCAATTCCAATCAACGATCCAAACAAGCATTTCATCACACACATACATGACGAGGTAAAGCATGGGAATAATGATAAGAACAATGCAACAAGCTCTGCTTGCCTTGGTCGTAGGATTTCTGATCTTGCGTGAGGTCATGAGCCTGGTGGTCTCCTTCTTCGAGCTCTGAGAGCAAGCAATGCGAATACCGGAAACAAAACGATAAATGAACGCAATAAGTCCAGCATGTATGCATGATGGTTGATGCAAGGAATGGACCCCTAAAACAATCTACTGACGCTACGAGTCCATGTTAGCGAGGGTTTCCCAATTGAATTCGTGAAGGTTAAATGGCTGTCTTAACCTACATGCATGTTAAGATTCATCTGATTGCGAGCTAGGGTTTGAAAGTTGTTACTCATGCTGGAGGATCATGACCTCAAATATTTATAACATGGAAGTGCTCTGAAATACGAGACTAACGCAATTGGAATCACGCAATTTAGAGCTACGAGCGTCAAGTTAGGGTTTTGCCGATCTGCGACACAAAGCGAATAAACGAACCCCTAAACGACCTACGATGCATGTGCTCAAAATAAAGTTTGGTTCCAACCAGATTGTAGAGAATTTCGTGAGGTTTCCAAATATATAAATTTTACCGAGATCGGAGCTACGGTTTGAAAGATATGGCCGTTTGACTTTCATCGGAAAACCTAACCCTAATCCAACGAAACCCTAATTGCTAAATGCACCCGAGACCTAACCTCATCTCTCTCTGCTGCAGAAACTTCAAACGCTAAACACACCCGGGGAAAACTACACTAACCTACCCCTAACCCTAGACGGCGGCCCACCGACAGCCGGGGCCCATGGTTAGAGCTGACTGTGCCCGGGTGGCCAGCTCAGCTGCTGACTGGATCGGGACCAGCCAACCGAGCGGCACCACGTCGCTCTCGTGCCCTTTCTCTCTCTCATTCTCTGGTGCCGAGGTGGCCGGTGGCTCGGGCGGTGGTGGTCTCGCCGGACCCTCGCCGGAGCTCGCCGGAGTGGAGCTAGGGAGCACTACCGGGCCGGGGAGGAGCGGCAAAAGCACCCAGGCCTTACCCCGAGGACAATGCGCGGACGGGGAGGTGGCGCCGAGGTCGGGGACGAGCTAGCAACGGCGAGGAGCGGCGGGGAGGTTCGGTCGCCGGCGACGGGGCTGCTCCGGGCTCGGATCTGCATCAAGAAGGAGATGGGGAGGTTAGGCAGAGGGAGAGGGAACTCGGAGAGGAAAAGCTGGAGCTCGGGGACCACTGGAACGGAGGCGCGAGCTCGCCGGAGAGGAGGTCGGAGACGAGGAAGAAAGCGGTGGCGGCGAAGATTCCGGCGCGGATCTGAGGAATGGAGGAGGAAGTTAGATGCGGGGGAAAACGAGGGAGCTCGGGAGCTCATAAAGGAGGTCAGGGGCTCACCGTGTGCTCGGGAATTGCTCACCGGAGCAATCACCGGCCTCGGGGAAGAATGCGGTGGCGAGGGGAGAAGAGCACCGGGGAGGAGCTAGGGTTTAGGGTTCGCGTGGGAGAGAAAATGGGAGGACGAGCCAGTCTGAACGGCGCATTTATAGGGCGGCACGGCTGGTCGGAATGGCCGGCAGCAGGGAGCACCGCCCCTCTTCCCCAACCGGCGGCGAGGACATGGCGCGGTTGTGCTGACGCGTGGGGTCCGCGCGACAGGGAGCGGGAGGAGGAAAGCGGCAACCGCGCGGGGGCGTTTCCAGAGGAGGAAGGCGTAACGGGGGAGGGAGAAAGCGGGTTCGGAGCTGGGCTGGTTAGATGGGCTGCCGAGTGGGCCTCGGCCCACTCCTTTTTCTTAATTTCCTTTTTGTTTTTCTTTTTAAACCCTGGGCAGAACTTTGTTAATTCAAATGAGCATTCAAACGAGCTCCAAAATTTCTGAAATTTTCACACAACCCCTATAGTAGTGTTTAGAAGCCACTATAAAATTTTGGGGTCATTTGGAATCTATTTGACCTAATTTTAAATTTAAATTCAAATAGGGCTTGAAAATGAATTTGAACTACAACTAGGCTCTAGATTCGTCCAAAAATTTTGGAACTTTTCCTGGTAAATGGGGTTCTCAATCCCATGGTGGTTTATAGCTTTTTGGGGGATTTTCTCATAAGCAAATATTGCATAACCATCGAACCCTAATTCTGCCACTTCCGGGATTTAAATTCAAATCGCTTTACGCGGGCTAGCAAACCCCTGGATTTGGATGAAGCCTTCGGGGGAGGGGAATTGGTATAATGGTCCAACAAGAGGGGTTCACTTATCCCTCCACCTACAATTGCCATTGTTGATATCCGCTACTTCAAATAAGTTGATTGGTGTTTGCTAGAATGTCCACCGAGGATGAGATATGTACGTATTCTATAAAATATAATCATATCATATTTAAGTTTAAATAAGGTGTATGTGTGTGGGGATGATGACATGTATGCATGTATGCAAGGCAAGGACCTAATTATCGAATTCGGGTATTACACGGGTATTTATTTATTACCATCTAGATCCCTGAGTAGACTGCTATGATTACTTTGACGAAGTGTAGTTGAGGAACATAAGAAAATAAAATAATTTACATGAGTACTAAAGAAAATATCGTCTTGAACAAAGAATTCAAGTCACGATGTGAAGCAGCACCACGGCTTAGACCTGTCGATCTCAGCATGGCTCAATGGACTCCGTAATCTCAGCTAATTAGGGCCCGTTCTTTCTCTAGTCTGATATGCCATATCTCAACTCCAATGACATGCTTGCTTTCATCACCATCATCCATAAATTTGTAGAGTTGATAGATTCAGCATGTCGTTAGCTAGCATTCTAATTCTGTTGAAAGGCAAGGAAATGGAAAGCTTTCACAACAAAATTCTGGACAATTGTACGAGTCGGACTCCTTCTCGATGACGTGTCGAGGATTGCTTTCCTATCCTGATCAGGATGCACTACCGTGGGGCCCACGCCTCTTGCCAGTCGGGCCTTCGGACCATGGCTTTCTCCTGGAGGCCCATCGAAGAACTCATGGGCCTGGCCACAAGCCCATAGTGGTAGTACTACCCATCATCAAGCCCCCCATCATTATGCGTGATGAAGTCGAGACGGGTTTAGACCAACTCGAGTTGCAGCGGTACTACAGCTCGGTCGATCGAGAAACGTCGAGTTGGTCATACTCGGAGCTTTATCCTTGGCCTTCCCGAGTTGTAGAACTCGGTAGACCTAGTCCTTCATTGTAGTCTGAACCTGTCCAGCGGAATTCACGGATGGTGATGTCATGATTCTACTTTCCGCATTGTCAGAGTAAAACTGGCCATGCGCCGGAACGGTCGCGATTTCCCAGTCGTAGTGTGCTTTTGGCGCCTTCGATATGGGCAATAAATTTAAGGCTTGCTTGCGCTTCTCTACTTCCATCTGCTTGGCTTGTCACTCGGAGTCGTACGCGGCTGAACCCCCCCCCCACATGTGACAGATCTGAGAGTTGCCGCCGCCGTCGACTCGCTTGTTGTTCTCGACTTGCTGTAGACCTGGCTCATGTGCGAGCTAGTGGATGTCGTTGCTTCTGCGGATGTTGTTGACGTGAATACCCTCCTCCTCCGGGTAGGCTTCACGTCTCGGGTTGTCCTGAACCTGGGGATTAGGTTTGTTTACCGCCTCGGCGCTGTTTTCCTCTTGGAGTAGCTTTAAGAGTTCACGGCACTATGACTGGTAGTGGGACCCGCTGCGATGGTACTTGCACCAGTTGTGCCGGGTTCGTTGTTCCTCTGGTGTCCAATTGTCATCCAAAATTTCACCGGCGGAATTTCTCTTAAGTCTTGGTTTCCACTTGGTTCGTTCTCCTCGTCAGTCTGACGTCTCTTTATCTCGGAAGCCGGCAAGGACCTTATCAGAGTTTTGTTCTCCTTTTCTCGCTCTTCGACCACCTCAGGGAGAGCGCTTTGAGTCCTTGTCTGGGGAACGTCTTCGTCTTTCACAACCATCCGACCTGCGGAGGCCCCGGTTGATCTCGACGTTGTGGAGACGTTGATCTTCATAATTTGTTCGTACTCGGAGAATTTCCATGAGCTCCGAGGTGTTGCATGGTTGGAGAAGTGTCGACATGGTCCAGGCACCTTTCATCGTGGACGGTGGCTTGAAAGGTCTCGAGTACTTTGGTGAGGAAGAGGCCTAGGACGACGTTGACTTTTCTGTCCCTAGAGTTGATGACGACGAGTCGGAGCGTCTGCTGCCTCGCAATGAGTACTAGACGTATATCGATCACGCCTTGACATGGATGAAGGTGAATGATACTTCTTCGGGTCTTTGATTTTCCCTCGTTGTAATAGCTTGAATGTCTTAGTTTTGCTTGGTGTGGCAAATTTTCCTTATCAGCCGTATTGCCGTAGGGTTGCGTAATGTAATATATACCTGCCAGCCCCCGACTGTTTGTATGAGTTAGTAGGAACTCGGACGGATAGACTGAAAAAATTGAGAAGTGCCAGTCCCCGACTGTTTGTGCGAGTTGGCAGGAACTCAGACGGACAGGCTGAAAAAATTGCAAAGTGCCAGCCCCCAACTGTTTGAGCGAGTTGGCAGGAACTCAGACGGACAGGCTGAAAAAAATTGAGAAGTGCAAGCCCCCGACTATTTGAGCGAGTTAGCAGGAACTCGGATGGACAGGCTGGAAAAATTGCGAAGTGGCAGCCCCCGACTGTTTGAGCGAGTTAGCAGCAACTCGGACGGACGAGCTAAAAAAATTTGAAGTGCTAGCCCCCAATTGTTTGTAGGGCTTGTACTCGTACCTCAGTGTAGGCGGCCGATGTCAGGGAGGCGAAACGAGTTGAGGAACTCGTGCCATGCCTAGCCCCGCGTAGATGCAAGGTAGCTGTTCGCCGTTGCAGGTGTGAAGAGGCGAAACGAGTTAAGGAACGTCGTGTACATGCCAGATTTCAACCGATGCAAGGCTTGCGTCGCCGTACCCGAAGGGGGGAGTTACGTTGAGGAACGTGTGTTCTGCCCAGCCCCCGGGCGAATACGAGGTGTGGTGCCTGTGTCCCTGTGTCGGGGGACTTGAGTTGAGAAACTTGTGAAGAAGACGGCCCCTAGACGTTGCGGCGAGGCGTGTGGACAGCTGACCGGACCCGAGGTGGCAAAACGGGGCGCGAACCCGTATACGTGCCAGCCCCCGAGTGCATACAAGGCGACCATACGGCAGCCAAACTCTAGGAGGCGAACCGAGGCGCGGACTCGTTTACGTGCCTGGCCTCGAGCTGTTGAATGCTTGTGTGCTTAGGTCTGGGGGGGCGAAATGAGGTGCAGACTCGCGTACGTGCCAGGCCCTGAGTACTAGCGAAGCATGTTAGAGGTGTTTGAGTACGGTGACGAGCTGATGATTGCTTGAAGAAGACCAAAGAATCTCATATGACTGAAGTGTCGTGGGGAGCGGGAGTGTTCTCGCCGTCCACTAAAAGTTTGACGGATGGTTTGGAGAGTCATTTGACGAAGACGCTTGCCAGAGGGGATGTTCGACTTGAGGCAGATCGGTGACGTAGTTGTCGCGCCGTGGCACGTACTGGAATTCCAGGCCAGTGAACTTCTTCTCCCAAGTTCGCACTTGGTTAAATGGCAGATGCCGAGAGCTGCAACAATGCGGAGGCCGGCGAGGTGGCCTTCATACTCGGTTTCGTTATTTGTAGCAGGGAAGTGTAGCTGGATGGCGTACTGAAGGGTCTCTCCTGCTGGTGCGGTGATGATGATGCCAGCCCCCGAGCCTGTAAGGGTAAGTGATCCATCGAAGTGTAAAATCCAGATCTTTACCTGTGTAGGCGCTGTCTTCGGGTTTGGGTTCGAGGTCCGTCCATTCGGCGACGAAGTCGGCAAGAGCCTGCAACTTGATTGCTATGCGAGGCGTGAACTCGATGTCGAACGCGCCCGACTCGAACACCCATTGGGTGATGCTGCGCTACTGGATGTCCGCGAAAGAGCAAGTTCGGAGATTTTGTGGAGTTGCCGAGTTGTTTCATCGAAGCGATTGGATAACACTTGCTTGATCTGGGCTGCGAGTACTCGAGAGTGGACAGCTTTCTTCCCGGCTTCAGAACTCGGCGCGATGGACGAAGACGCGTTGATGTTGGTTGGAGGGCGTAGCGCCTGTGATGTGGTATCCACACCTGCCATATAGACATGAGGGAAGTCGTAGTCGAACCATGCTGGCGTCGGGATCGAACGGGTGTCTGATTGGTCCTCACGAAAGATATCATCGAGAAAGTTTGATCCTTGGCTGCTGCCTGGAGAACCGTTCGTGGTCGAGTTGTTCCGAACCCTGTAGAATGGCCTTGATTTGTAGAGTAGGGACGCTTCCTGTTCAGATGTGCCTGAGGTCGGTTGGGTGCAACCCTATCTCGTGAGAGTTGAATCGGGTAGCAGCTTGTCGGGGCGAGATCTGGCGCCGGGAACGCCTTGAGGCAATCTTGCTTCGTAGATCGCGTGGATCGGAAACATATAGATTGAAGGTTGCGTGGCCGCGCGGAGCTTGTCGGGATGCGAGCTGGCGCCGCGCGTGCTTTGAAGCAATTGCACTCCGCAGATCACGGGGATTGGAGGCGTACAGATTGAAGCTCGTGCGATCGGCTGGAGTTACGACGACTCATAGGGCTGCCGGAAGGGATTGCGTGTTTGCCCTTGCGAGTTGTCATTGAAGTCGAAGGGCATCTGCTCGATTAGGTGTGTCGGGTTGTTGTTGCGAGATCCAGTCGAGACATCGTAGAAGTCCTAGTCGTCGAAGCCCGTGTACAGTATCTTGTCAGTTTGAGCTGTTGACGAAGAGTCAAGTTGACGTAAGGGCCCCACGGTGGGCGCCAGCTGTCGATGTATGGTATATGGGGGGTATCGATACGCGTACTCGTACAACACGGATTGATACGATAGCGGGGCGATGACTCAGGTCAACTTGGTCTTGAGACGCCGATTTACCCAGGTTCAGGCCCCCGAGATGGGTAATAGCCCTACGTCCTGCTTTGATTGGATTGATATTCGATGGCGAGTACAGGCGATTTACAAAGGGAACTCGGCGAGATCGGTCTCGAGGCTTAGGGCTCTCGAGGGTGGCTAGTTGGCTATAGCTATTGTCTGATCCAAAGTAGCTTGTCCCCTGAAGGGGGTCTTGTGCCCTTTATATAGGCAGGGTGAGGCGGTTGTCGTACCCTGAGTCCTCGTAGTACACGAGTCGGACTCCTTCTTGATGACGTGTCGAGGATTGCTTTCCTATCCTGATCAGGATGCACTGCCGTGGGGCCCACGCCTGTTGCCAGTCGGGCCTTCAGACCACGGCTTCCTCCTGGGGACCCATCGAAGAACTCATGGGCCTGGCCACGAGCCCATGGTGGGAGTACTACCCATCATCAGGTTGAATACATGTTACTGAGTTTTTAGGATAGATCCACCTTAAGTTTTTTACTGATATCATAATTGCCCAGATCATCTTAATTTGTTTAACTGTTTCAACAGGCACAAAAGTCAACATTAGAATAATCATATCGCATCAGTACATCTCAAGAAATGCAAAGCAGAATTGCCCAATGTTCTTTAGGTGTGCAAGTTAATTAACGTTATGTTTGAGATCAGCAAGTGATTTTCATATTTTATGTTGCCTCTGCTGTAATCTTCCACTTATTTTTGTTTTCCGTAGTACACGAATCTGTTATGAACGAAAGGAGTTTAAGGGCCGTTAGGAAGATGATAACAGGTAAATGGCGTACTAGAAACAAACAAAAAAAGTTATTGGCATCAAAATTTAGCAGTTAGAATTGCCGATAATTTTCGGTGCAAGCCAGCAACAGAAGTATAAGGTGTGTACAGAAAAACTAGAAGGCTAGGTTTAGATCAATAGCACTTGGTAGTGAACTTACAATATCTTTGATGTGGGCGAGCTCATCTTGTTCTCCTCTGATTCACACCACCGCCTCAGTTCAGAGTTGGAAGTATATATAGCTCCTGGAGATTAGCGAGTTGTTGTATGCACCGAGGGAAGACTTGATGCTCGTGCATCCTAAAATCCACAGGGCTTTGAGAGAGGTGAGGTCAAGCAGCCGGAAAAATCCACAGGCCTTTGAGAGAGGTGAGGTCAGGCAACGATTCCGGCAGCGTTGATATGGCATCACAAAAGTATATAATTTCAGACACTGGAGAGAGGCAAGGTGCCGGATGCTCTCTGGCAAGCTCATCAGATTATCACAATTGTTGATGCCCAATTCATGGAGGGCCGTGAGGTGGTGAAGCAACCTCCACTCATCTAAAGGCGCTTTGCTTTCCTCGATCCGGATGTACGTCCACTCATCTAAGGGCACTTTGATTTCCTTGATCCTGGTGTCCTCGAGTGTCACGCTGCCTGCAAGCAACCTGGTGTCTCGAGTAGAGCAAAATGAATGCCTGACATAGTCTCTCTCACCCCATGATGATATTACTTTGTCGCTCCTCTCTATGATCAGCGATGAAATATAGGTGGCATGGTTTCACCTCAACATTTGGCAATCGTATATTCCCAATATGGAAAGCATAGGAAACATGAACTCCTCCACTCCATTTTCACCAAAGTATATTGTGTTCCATTCTACATTGTTCCATCTCATCCAGTGTGAATGTAAACAATTGACGGAATGCCCCTTTGCGCCGTAGAAATCTCCATCAATTTTTGTGATGTTGTGCAGCCTTCGTAGCTATAGATTTGCAGGTTTGGAATTGACCTAACGGTGGTAGGTCTTTGCACGTTGGCAAATCCTCCAACACAATACTAACAAGATTTGGGAGATGTTGATGGATGCCATGAGCCATGCAGGCAGAGAAGCATGTACTGCCATAACCTTGTAGTTTCAAATCCTTCAGACCTCTTGGCAGCACTAGTTCTCCCAAAACATCTTCTCCTCCAAAAGTTGATCAGCATACAAAGTCCAATTAGTGTCAGCTCTAAGAGATTTGTTTGTCTGACAATTCAATTCCTCGTGCTTCTTCTACAGACCTTACATTTTCAAGACAGCTTACTTCCAGTCTTCAGGATTACATTCCAAGAAGGTGAAGATTGCTGCAAGAATCACCTTCCTCAGCGTGAACCATAAAGTATGCAATGAGAGTGATTAATTTTTACTCATGTACTCCATCAGCTCACGTGAGCACCCCTCTGACAAATATACACTCAAGACTATCCAATTGAACTTATATTCTTCGGGTGGAATTAGTTCCGCAGCCTGAAATCTTCAGTGTATGAAAGTTTTGGAGGTTTCCAAGGCTCTCTGGAAGGCAAGTTAGCTTCCGGCAGCACGTGAGGTTCAGTGTATGAAGGTTTTGGAGGTTTCCAAGGCTCTCTGGAAGGAAAGCTAGCATCGTGCAGCTATGAGAGGTTCAGTGTATGAAGATTTTGGAGGTTTCCAAGGCTCTCTGGAAGGGAAGCTAGCTTCGAGCAGCTTGAGAGGTCCAGTGTATGAAGGTTTTGGAGGTTTCCAAGGCTCTCTGGAAGAGAAACTAGCTCCGAGCAGCTGAGAGGTACAGTGCAGGAAGGTATTGGAGGTTTCCAAGGCTCTCTGGAAGGGAAGCTAGCTCGAGCAGCCTGAGAGGTACAGTGTCATGAAGGTTTTGGAGGTTTCCAAGGCTCTCTGGAAGGGAAGCTAGCTCCGAGCAGCCTGAGAGGTACAGTTCATGAAGGTTTTGGAGGTTTCCAAGGCTCTCTGGAAGGGAAGCTAGCTCCCGAGCAGCCTGAGAGGTACAGTGTATGAAGGTTTTGGAGGTTTCCAAGGCTCTCTGGAAGGGAAGCTAGCTTCGAGCAGCCTGAGAGGTACAGTGTATGAAGGTTTTGGAGGTTTCCAAGGCTCTCTGGAAGGGAAGCTAGCTTCGAGCAGCCTGAGAGGTCCAGTGTATGAAGGTTTTGGAGGTTTCCAAGCGCTCTCTGGAAGGGAAGCTAGCTCCAAGCAGTCTGAGAGGTCCAGTGTATGAAGGTTTTGGAGGTTTCCAAGGCTCTCTGGAAGGGAAGCTAGCTTCGAGCAGCCTGAGAGGTGTCAGTGTCATGAAGGTTTTGGAGGTTTCCAAGGCTCTCTGGAAAGGAAGCTAGCATGCGAGCAGCCTGAGAGGTGCAGTTCATGAAGGTTTTGGAGGTTTCCTAGGCTCTCTGGAAGGGAAGCTAGCTTCGAGCAGCCTGAGAGGTCTAGTGTCATGAAGGTTTTGAAGGTTTCCAAGGCTCTCTGGAAGGGAAGCTAGCATCGAGCAGCCTGAGAGGTCCAGTGTATGAAGGTTTTGGAGGTTTCCAAGGCTCTCTGGAAGGGAAGCTAGCTTCGAGCAGCGTGAGAGGTCCAGTGTATGAAGGTTTTGGAGGTTTCCAAGGTTCTCTGGAAGCAGCACAAGACAAGGCAGTTCGATAAGTCCCAAATATTGGAGTGTGGTGAGGTCACACAAAGCTTCTGTTATAATTCTGACACTAGAACAACCAGATAAGTCAAGATGCAGCATACACTCAACTTCGCTAATTGATGTTGGTAATTCTGAAATTCCAGATGATCCATGGAGGTCCAGGAACTGTAAATTTGGGAGCTGAGTGATACTCTTGGGAAATCTCGAGTCTTGCAGCTTTGGAGCAATAAGAAACCTCATCTGCTTCAACTGGCCAATAGAGCTTGGAAACTTTCTGAATGAAGATTCAGTTAAATCCAAAACACGCAAGCACTTTGCGAATGAAAATGCACCAACATTGAGCTCCAGTTCGCTACAATGCAAAAAATGCAGTGCTCTTAACTTGGCTGGTAAAATCGTTGATATCTTCCTTGGTCCGCTATAATTTGCAAGCAATGCATAGCGGCAATATTTAGTACTGCTCCCATTTTTAGCATCAAGGACGAGCAACTCGTCATCAATGACTGATCTTGCGACATCATGCATTAGATCGTGCATGGTGTACACTGGTTGTTTTTGAGAAACCTGAAAACAAAGAAGTACCATGAGTTATGTCAAGCCAAATAATATTATCTATGTATTATCACATGATCCGTTAAAAATAAGATAAGTATTATCGAGATCTCAACATCTTGTTCTTTGTTAGAATTTTAACACTATTATTTGTTAAAGCTCAGGGCCTGTTCGCAATACAGAATTTTCACAGGAAACAGTTCAGTTTCTACTGGGATTAAGGAAAATTATTGCTTTCCAAATGAGGGCCTTCAATATATAAAACATATTATATGCAAATCACATGCTAGCAGAAATTAAATAAGCCATTGTTTTACAAGAAACAATGAGCGAAATCACTCTTTGACTACACGAACTTATTGCGACACGCCTCCTCTATTTCTCTATCCATGAATCTCCTCCATCCTCAAGTTGTTCCTCCCGGCGAGATGGACAGCCACTATCGTCAGCCCTCCACATGTTGAACGCCGCCCTGTGCGTCCCGCCACCGCCTCACTACGCGCACACCTCCCATACCGGCTTTTCCTCCCGTCACCAACCGTCGTCAGCGTCTCACCACCTCCATGCGTCGTAGTCACTGGCGACTCCGACACCGCCTACGGCTTTCCCATCGACACCTCTGTGCTTTCCCATCGCCGGTGCCACATTAGAGGAGGAGGACCGCAACGAGCAAAGAGGAAGAGGGGAGCCACCTGAGAAGACGACACACGGGGCAATGGATCACGTGGCTGTCCGTAAATTAGATGTGCCCCAGAGCATGGCTGAGGTGGCCACTGCTGAGCTCGCCGACGGCGATGCCTAGCCGAAAATGGCTCGGAGGTGACTAAAATGGAGCCTCGCTCCACTGGCCAGATCTGGGATTCAAGGGTCAGGGCGACTCACTGGCATCAAGCCGCACTGGAATCCTCACGACGTCAAGCCACGCCACCGCCAGATCGGCATCAAGCAAACTGCAGGTGGTATCCATTAGTCCCCTGCACCACAGCAAGCGTGGGATGTTCCGGGGGAGGGATCGCATGGAGGGGGTAGAGGCTATCACGGGTGGCAACCAGCATCTCTCACGTGTTTGGGAGCTGGTCGCTGAGTGTTAAGTTTTGCACTCACAAATTTTAGTGGATACTACTAAGTTATGTTGGTCGATTTGGTTATGCCGAAATGGCTTTTTAAAAAAGAAAACCTAACACTTTCTTTGTAGGCTCTGTTCTTGTTTACCAATTGGCTATAATCATAATCTATACCACAACGGTGATCCTTGGAGCAAGAGCTCATGGCTACTGGAGCCAAGCGGTTGGAGTTGGTTATAAGGGGATTATGCCCCCGGTTCAGCTGAGAGTTTACTAGCAGGCTATGTAATGGTTGATTTTACTTATGTAGTTCGCCGCTCGCTGGCTCACTTCTAGCTCGACTATTATAATAACTGTGTAACAATATTTGGCTGTGTGCATCTTCGAATACAAAGACCGGGGGAGTTTAACTCGTCCTTATCTAAAAAGGAGTGATGGGGAGAAGAAGGCCATGGCAACCTATAGAGGCCGAGAAAATCAGGAAAGATCAAAAAAGAGAAAAATAGCAAAAATATTTTATAAAAATGAAAACTATGAAATAGCCGAGGGAATAGAAAATTTAAAATATTAATAAAAAAATAGAACACTAAAAGAAATCAGAAAATTTTAAAATTACAAATATTCCACAAAAGTTACTACAAAAATCTAAAATGAAAAAGAACAGATAAAGCAGAAAATTAAAAACTTTAGAAGTATCCTATGAACCCTGAGAATCTGAGAAAACGCACTAATAATTTATGAATATTCATGGCTCTTGTTTTTTTTTCTCATTTTTCTATGAATTTTTCTAATTTTTTATTCTCTTCTTTTGCTGACTAGATTGGCACGTGAGTAAAACAACACCATATCATCAATTATACCATTTTTTTAACAAAACAGTTGCAGTGAGCTACTTATTGTAAAAGAGGGCCAAAAAGAGTTTGACTACGAAGTTAAATTGACTAAACATGAAAAAAATAACAACCAGATGGAGTAGGGGTTAATTAGGTCACCCCGCGCTAGATTGCCACACCTGTCCCGTGCAATGGGCATCAGTTGAGGAGATGGCACGCGGATTCTGGTGTGTTTTTATAGAAGGGACAACACTAGTCGTACCGTTTTGACTAGGGCCAAAGATCATATCTACTCCGTATTGAAAGTTAACAGTCAAACTTGATTGGTATTGGAGTTTAGGTCCCAAGCTAAACTCAGCGAATAGTTAAGAGACAAAAGTAGAACTTTTTCCTAATAATAATGCTCACATCATCTCTCCGTAAAATGACTTGATGGAGTGGACCAAATGTGAAGAAATTTGTGAGTAGGATCTGATGCACCTATGTTTGACTGGTATAATCGCCATAAAAGGGCTAACTATATACATGGGATTAATGCACCAAAATGTGACGTGACGTCTATGCTTTGCACAGGAGTTTGCGCATACCCATTTTGTACAATCAACTATTGCATGCCGTTTGATGATGGAGTAAAGACACCATAAATATTGTTCTGTTGTAGAGGTACGTAGTAACTCACCTCATTGGAATGCTGAAGGAAAGACATCCCCAGGAGTCGCCTGACGTACATCTCGCCAAGTTGTATGGCTGAAAATGTTTTAGATGCTTCGATGAAATCGAGAGCAATCCATTGGTGAATCAGATAATCTTTCCTTATATTGTGACCTTTAGGAAAGATGGCACAATATGCAAAGCATAACCTCAAATGCGGTGCCATAGTTTTGTAACTTAACTTCAAGGATGGCAACACTCTCATATCAGATTCATCCCAAATGTCACTATTGCTCACTGCATTCCACTCCGTAAGATCCTTTCCAGATAGCAAGAATCCAAGTGCTTGAGCTGCTAATGGCACACCTCCGCACTTCTCTGCAATCTTCTGTCCAACTTGCTCGAATTGCTTTTTGTCAGCTCTAGATTCAAAGTCACTACATTTCTTGATAATACTCCAACACATCTCCTTGTTTAAGGGATCTAGCTGGCACAGATTATTACCGGTGGAAATTTTCGTTGCAATGTCTTCTTCGCGTGTTGTAACTAAGACTTTCATCTTGTAGCTTACATTTAGCATAAGCTTCAGTTCCTCCAGTTGAGAGTTATCTGTCTCCCATACATCATCTAAAACAATCAGAGTCTTCTTATCTTTAAGTAGATTTTGAAGGAGTTGGTTTATCAACTCCCTTGTATCTGCGTTCTGGTAATTTCCTTGTTTTAGAACTTGAGAAATTATGGAGTTCCCTATTTTTTTCAAGTCAAACACCTGGGATACATAGACCCATACTCGATGGTCATAATCTTCGAATTGGACATCATTGAAGACCAGTTGTGCTAAAGTTGTCTTGCCTATGCCTCCAATCCCATAGATAGCAATAACTGTGGTATCTTCTTCGCTGTTGCTCCTGGATAACAAAGAAAGGACCTTTTTCTTTCTTCGTCTCTCCCTATGATAAGTGATTGAATCACCTTTGATATTGTTTCCCGTGGATCAGGAAACTGGTGCACATTGTTAAGGCTGGTGTCATGTGTGAATCCGAAACTCTCGTGATCCACTTTGATCTTCCTCAACCGATCTCTCATCTTCTTCATTTTATTGGCCATGGTAATCTTGGATGTTATTGACAAGAGCTTCCCCATCATCTAAAAGAAATATCAACGAGTGATTATGATATAATAGAACATGGGAGTAACTACGCCCAGTTTTAGAATGTGTTATCCCTCTATATAAATGCACCCTGGTACATGTATTTCGCACAAAGTACTTTGAATTTCAAGTAAAACTTTTGCATGGATGTACAACGTACATAGCTTCCCTAGTAGTACAAAAAATTTGAAACTTGTACACCATTAAGAGGGCTAAATCCCTCTTCTCTCCCATTAAATCAATACTCCCTCCATTGATCTTCTTTTAAGGCGCCCAAATATTTCAACCTTCAAACTTTGCACTCTTTTACCGACAATAATTAGTGCATTAGCAGCTTATAATATTTGAGCGTACTTTAATATGATCATGATTTTGTTGATATTTACAATAATATAGTAAAGAAATTAGTAGTCAATCACTTCGTAACCAGGTCTTAGGAAAAATGCAAACCACCTCTTAACCCGTTACTATTTCTATATTGTACTACTCTAGTTAGAGAAAACTCCCGAGAAGGAGATTGTTCACCAGATGTTATTTAGTATCTGGAGGTTGGTGATATATGTCATCTTAGCGGTGAAATCAAAAGATTATCATCGATCAACGAATTCGGTACTACAAAAAAAACGAAAAAGACATGGCGCGCATACCATTCCAGAGGCCGATTTAGCGTTAGGTTGGAACTCATCGAGCATGTCGGAGATGTCGTGGGCAGCGTTCTTGAGCCGCTTCAGCCACAGACGCACCGACTCGTCCTTGACCGACCGCCTCTCGGCATCCTTGAGCACCGCCGCCATGGATTCCAACTTCTCCTTCATGTCCTCCATGTCGTCCTTGAAGCAGCACAGCATCGTGACCTGATCTCCGATGGCGGAGGCCAGCTTAGTACCCACCGCGGAGACAACAGCCGAGGCGAGCAACCCGGTAACGTCCGCCATGGTATTCTCCCTTCTCTCTCTCTCTCTCTCTCTCTCTCTCTCTCTCTCTCTCTCTCTCTCTCTCTCTCTCGTACGTGGTATGCTAATTGGAGGAGTTTTGTGAACAATGATACAGCAGAAGTCACACTGTTAGGAACTCATGCATGGTCATATGTATGATCCCATGCCCCACCGAGCTGGAAAGGCATGATCTACCTTGCTTCTGATAATAATAATGCACAGTACGCTTTCGCTTTACAAAGTAACTTTCATGCATGTATGCATGCAGCAAGGGTCAAGAAAAGAATCTACATGCATGCAGCAAGGGTCAAGAAAAGAATCTCAAGTCTTTCTCGCTGTAAAGGAAAAGGGATGCAACGAGGGAGAAGAAAAGAAAAGAATGTGAACCCCCATCTTAGAAAAGAAAGGAAGAATCGTAAATACCGCCACGTATGTGTGTGCAAACGGGCCATAGATAGGGGGAACTGGCTTTGGAGTCTTTGGGCTCAGCCAAAGTAAATTCTCTACGAAAAATCATGTCCCAAAGGCTCACTCATGTATAGTGGAAGCTGGAAGCTTTTTCTGATTGGAGAGACAAAAGACAAACCGAGCAGTCTTACCTAGTTGAAGCAATCAAAAGAAGAACACATGCGCTCGCTCGCTCTGCCATTGCTTTCATGGAGCATATGCTGATAATGTTGAATTCAAAATATATTTGTCTTGGATAATATATAAATTTGATTGGAATTCGAATTTGAAGGGTTTTCCTAATGTTAGGATTCAAGTGAAAGGGGAAATTCTAATTTGAGGGAGATTCAAATACCAGATTTGAATTCCATGGATCCGGGATTATTCCCAAGTCCAAATAACTCAAAGTTGAATTATCTCTTCCTGAAATCCTATTAAACTACTGGGAATTCTGTAAAGATATAATTATAGGGTTTAAACATATATCAGGGTTTGGTTTGAGGAAAATTCAATAAACCTAATTGATAGTAAATCCTAAGGAATTTTGTGTGTGCATGATATCTAACCTCGGGATAAATAATTTGGATTTGGCCTTGACTTTAAATTATTTATAGGCTAGACAAACAATTTTGATTTATTTTCCTTGATTTATATTCTTATGACACCTTAGGGGGTTTGTTTACAAGTTCAAGTTTGAAATGTATAGACCATTTGTCCCTGGCATTCTTGTGGTGATATGTAGGTACGATGTAGGTACGTCGTTTAATGCATATGATGATCTAGGATTTGTATCCAAGTCCCAGATCCCAAACCTCCAAGACAAATCAAAATTAAATTACACTAAATCCGCTATTTTTGGCTTTCTAATTCTAAGGGGTAATTCACGATGTTATAGATATACCGCCCATCTGATCCCTGAGAATTTGTTAACTAAAGGAATGGTAACTAGGGAAATAATTTCCTCTTTCCCAAGTTGTCTCTTCTTCGAACAGTTCTTTCTCTGGGTCCTACCGCTCAAACACTTCCATAATCTGAGTTGGGTGTTTCTTATAGGTAAGTTCTAATTGTAAATCTAGTGCCTCGATCTAGTGAGGCGTGTTCCTTTAGTACTTGAAGGCACTTCTTGATCCGGCATAGATGGACGAGATTGTTTTCATATGTATGTATTCCGAGTTTCCAACATGTTAAGTTGATCGGCAACTTCTCCACGGCGAGCAGACATCCTAAAGGGTCCCACATATGACAATTTGCCTCTAAATTTGAAATAGATAGTACTTCTTAAAGGAGATGTCATTAAGTACGCGACAGTTGTTTTCTAAATAACTCTTTTGTCAGCAATTTGAAGGTTCTCTTAAATATTCTTAACTTGCCTTTTTTTTCCCTCTTGCAGAGACTCTAGTCCGAGCACCAATCTTTCTCAAATCCATGCCCAAAGAAGGGGTGTTCTACACTATCTTCCATATAGGGCTTCAAATACCAAATTTATGTGGTTGGTCTGATAACCATGATTGTACGAAAACTCAACATATGGTAAGGCTTTATACCGTGTCATGTTGTCAGCTATTGCACTAGCATGAACCATATCCTCTAGGATTTGTTTTACGCATTTGTTTTGTCCATCACTTGGGTGATATGATGAACTAAAGGCTAGGTACGTTCCTAGGGCCTCCTGTAACTTTTCCTAGAACCTTGAGGTTGACTAGACTGCTCTATTAAATATTATCCTCTTGGTACCGATGAAGGCATACAATCTTGGGCGTATGAGGTCTGCTAATCGGTTGCCTCGGTAGGCAGACTTTACTAGTACAGAATGGACTACTTTGGTGAGTATATCTATTATTACCCAAATGGAACCATATTTGGTTGAGTTCTTTGACAACCCAGTGATGATAATAATATCATGTAAACTAAGTTTTTTGAAATTAAGTTTAGAATTCTCCGATCCCATGGCACAAATTTTTGTCATTTTCATTCTAATTTTAAAATTCATGAATTTAAGTTCAAGATCGAAAATGTAAAATTTTAGAATTCTGAATATTGAAATTTTAATTAAAAAGTCTAATATTTGAACTATGGAATTCAAAATATAAATTATCAAACCACAAAATTATGAATTATGGATTCTCAAAATTTGAAATTTGTGAATTCTTAAAAGTTAGATTCTCAAATTTTGGAATTCAGAGTTTGAAATTACTTTTTCATATTACATAATTTCAAATTTTGATACTAATTTTTTTTACTTGAGTTTTTAGTTCTAAATTACAAATCCAAGAATTAGGCTCAGTATCCAAAACTTCAAAGAAAACTAGATTCTAGTTAAAATATGTACATGTTCCACTTCGTGTGTGGATAGGACAAAATACTACTCCAACTTCAAATTCCACTCCTTGCACCTTCCAGGTACCCACACAAACAATCGGTTAATTAGTCCCTACAAATCTTTTACGGATATGCCTCCTATAATATAAAGGATATGGAAGTTGTGAACAACTTAACGAGGATCCTCAAAACTACAGGAGAATGCAAGTTTCTATAATTCAATTTTGCTAATTTTGTACAGAGGATATCTATTTTGCAAGCGTCCTCACCAAATGTTTAGTTCAGACGTCCACACCTGTCTACATGTCGGCAGGAATTTGAACGCACTTAAGGACGTACGTGCACCCATCTATGCTTAGTTCACCATTTAAAAACTCATCGAAAAGTCAATAATTTGACAACATTTACACAACATGTATTTAACATGTTTTAAAGTTTTAGGTCAAAATTCAACACACATGTCAAGAAATAAAAAAGGAAAATTCGGCTATAAATAGTACTAATATTACCAGAACATTGTTCGGTTCGAATTTCTACTATTCACAACTGAATTTGTCTTTTTTATTTCTTCAAAAATTTGTGCCATGGTAGAGACATGTTATGTGAATATTGTCAACAGTTTTCATAAAATGTGTAACCTCTTAAATAATGAACTATAGGTCTAGTACACTTAAGCCCCCAGTGCTACCAAGTCATGCACCGATATCAGTCATATGCCGCCTTAGGGGTGTGCTGTCGTCTGAGACCTTGCATGCGACCTACCTTAGTTGTCCAAAACATTGTACGTTGTTCGTTAAGTCATCAATGCTATGAACCTCAATGTCTTTAATGTTCCAATTTATGTGATAGTTCCAATTCAAGTTAAAAATTGGAACCCTTTGAGGTATCAAAGTTTAGAAAATAAAATCTCTTGGACTAAAAGTTGAAAAGTTCAAATTTGTAGTTGGAAAAATAGAACTAGGAAATTTGACAAGGAAAAGGAAAGACAACCAGTGGAGGACTAACAAGCGGCCTTAGAATAGAAGAGGGATCTTCATAACATTGGCATCTCTCCACCTCATAGTATCCCACATGTTTTGGGGAATTGGCTGTGGGCTTAGATAAATCATTTCGCTCACAAATATTAGTAGGCGCAATTGACCCATTGAGGAGGGCATATTCTTCTGCATCACCTTATGTTGGTCGATTAGTTGTGTAGAATGATATTATTTTTGATAAAAAGAAATACCAACCCTTTGCAAGCTCTTTTCTTATGGATCAATTGGTTGCGGTCGTTGTCCTTACTGCAATGATGATCATTGGAGCAGGAGCAGATGGCTTGTAGTGCCAAGAGGTTGGAGTTGGCTATCAGGGGATGTCCCCTTATAGATGGTAGTTAATAAAATGCTATATAATTTTTGAATTTATTCTTAATTACGTGGCTTGTCACATCCTCTATTGTCGTATGACACGAACCTTGTCATGAGTTTGTAATAATTGGGTTGTTTGCATCTTCGGATGCAAAGGCTGGGGAGTAAAGTTCTCTTCCTTGTGAAAAACAAATAGAAGTAGGGTTTGGACGTGCGATTCTAGCATTGGATTGGGCGTCTGTGAAAATATTCTTGTATGTGATGGAAATATTATGTTAAGACATACGCAATAAATTTTTAGAACCAATACAATATAATATTTTCATGTAAAAATATTTATGTCATCAAAATATTTTCGGTGTGCCACTACAATATTTTCTTCATAAAATCCATCGTACTTTCGAAAAAGTAGTGGTACTTAATCCGTTGACAATAAATCGTTTATTGGTCTAGATAGGAAATAACATCCGTGTGATCTGCAAATCACCATAAAACATAATTAACTGAAATCTAACTTATCTTGAAGCTGATCGCATCGATGTTTAATATGTTTTAACATTATTCCGGGACTGAAGAGAGGTTGGGTACACGCGTGAGGCCCAGCTTGTGTACGTTGCCCGGCAGCTATATATAAGAGCCTCCATGGAGCTAGCTAGCCACCATCGTGTCATAAAATGGCTGCAAACAAGAAGATGAATTTGTTGCATGTGATGGCCATGCAGGTGCTGTTTCTCGCCGTGCTGGCCGCCACTGCCGCCTGGGGCGCAAGCGAGACGACGTGCAACATTCCGGTGGCCGAGCTGGAGTTGTGCGTCCGGGAGGTCGCGGAAAATTACTCTGACTCTCACTCCACCATCTTCCAGGCCAGGTGCTGCAACAAGATGGCGAAGACCGTGGGTTGCGGCTGCCTCCTCCGCGACATCATCGCGCGCCACGGCGGTCTCGACATTCAGAAGCCATTCTGTCACGGCCACAGGCTGCGACCAGCCACCCATCGGCACCCTCTCCTCCTTACTGATCGAGCATATATTACATATTTGTGGTGACGACATGGTTGTGTAGTCAACACAATGTATCTTGTTAAATTGGAGTACACGTATATGTTTCAGGTTCCATTATCTAAAAAATATGTGTTTGGGGTTCATTTATATAAAATTGCATCCATTGTAAAAGACCTAGCGTGTGTAGTAGATGTACAAGTACGTGAGCGTGGCGTGGGTGGCGTGCGTATGTATGGTATTTGTACTTCATGATTTCTCAAAAGAAAAGTACTTTTCACCTGTTTGTTTAATTATTTTAACCAGTTTGTCTCCATGAAGTGAGAATTGAACTGCAAAATTAATCCCGTTCCAAAAAAACACATTGTTGGAATTGGATTCTCGAAAAAAATTGATCGTTTGGCTGGGTGAGAACATGACAAAATCGACATTTCTGTGAATAATTAGATGGAATTAGAGGGGTTCCCAAACTTATGAGGCCCACCTACACATTGGCTACCGATATATTGCAAATATTTGCTCCTCTACGCACTGAATTATGCCTAACAAATTTTGGTTCATTTAGAGAAAGTGTTATGATCTACACATGAGGTTAAAGTTCAAAATACCTCCTTTTTTACGAAAGCTACTTCTAAAGTTTGTGAGGTCCACCTGACTGCCTAGATCCGCTAATATTGCTCCGTTCATAAATCATTTTCTATGAATGTGGATTTCTCCTTTTGGTCCTCAGCCTACGGGGTACTTGCTCTGCCATGTTCCCTATGAACTTTTGGTCATGAAGTTGGATTTGCTCTGCAATTTCCTGCCACTCTCCACTTGAATCAGCCTAGGTAACCCTTTAGGATTAGTAGTGATTAGGCCTTCCCTAGTAGCACCTTGTTCTTTTCTCCAGTGACATTTGTAGGTGAATCATGCATGCTGATTAGTAGTTACGCGCTCCATATTGACATCTTGAATCACCACTGAATTATTTTTTGCGAGAGGGGTTTCATCATTCTTGGAGTTGTCTGTAGGATTGTCAATTAATTTGCCATCTTTCATGGGACCTACCGGATCAACCACAAGATCAATGTCAAACTGTGAGGAAAACTAATACTGTTGCTAGTGGAAAAACCATCACATCAGTAACCCTTTTCCCTGTTTCCACAGCAGATAGCATTTGCTGAACACAAGCAAGCATTCGCCTCATTGGTTGAACGCTGCCCTTGATATGGATTTCCCCCACGCTGCCCTTGATATGGATTCTCCGCCTCCCCGTCCGTACCCACGGCCCTGGCTCTGATGCCCGCCGGCCGCCGCCACGCTTACCGTCGGCCATTATGCTCACAATCTAATTGATATATCAGCGTGGGCCGACAACTGCGCAATGCATCAGGGCAGAGCTCAGCCAAGCGCCACGGCACTAAGGACATGGCTCAGACCGAGCTCGTTAATTCGCTTAACATGTTGTGGTGAAGTATTTTTTTTTGGCAATGTACGGGTATTTATTTATTACCATCTAGATCCCTGAGTAGACTGCTATGATTACTCTGTACGGGAACATAAGAAAATAAAATAATTTACATGAGTACTAAAGAAAATATCGTCTTGAACAAATAATTCAAGTCACGATGTGAAGCAGCACCACGGCTTAGACCTGTCGATCTCAGCATGGCTCAACGGACTCCGTAATCTCAGCTGATTAGGGCCCGTTCTTTCTCTAGTCTGATATGCCATATCTCAACTCCAATAACATGCTTGCTTTCATCACCGTCATCCATAAATCTGTAGAGTTGATAGATTCAGCATCTCGTTAGCTAGCATTCTAATTCTGTTGAAAGGCAAGGAAATGGAAAGCTTTCACAACAAAATTCTGGACAATTGTACGAAACAGAACAAAGGGGTTGAATACATGTTACTGAGTTTTTACGCCTATCATGGGATAGATCCACCTTAAGTTTTTTACTGTATCATAATTGACAAATCATCTTAATTTGTTTAACTGTTTCAACAGGCACAAAAGTCAACATTAGAATAATCATATCGCATCAGTACATCTCAAGAAATGCAAAGCAGAATTGCCCAATGTTATTTAGGTGTGCAAGTTAATTAACCGTTATGTTTGAGATCAGCAAGTGATTTTCATATTTTATGTTGCCTCTGCTGTAATCTTCCACTTATTTTTGTTTTCCGTAGTACAGAATCTGTTATGAACGAAATGGAGTTTAAGGGCCCGTTAGGAAGATGATAACAGGTAAATGGTGTACTAGAAACAAACAAACAAAAGTTATTGGCATCAAAATTTTAGCAGTTAGAATTGCCGATAATTTTCGGTGCAAGCCAGCAACAGAAGTATAAGGTGGTGTACAGAAAAACTAGAAGGCTAGGTTTAGATCAATAGCGCTTGGTAGTGAACTTACAATATCTTTGATGTGGGCGAGCTTCATCTTGTTCTCCTCTGATTCACACCACCGCCTCAGTTCAAAGTTGGAAGTAATATATAGCTCCTGGAGATTAGTGAGTTGTTGTATACACCGAGGGAAGACTTGATGCTCGTGCATCCTAAAATCCTCAGGGCTTTGAGAGAGGTGAGGTCAGGCAGCCGGAAAAATCCGTAGTCCTTTGAGAGAGGTGAGGTCAGGCAGCGATTCCGGCAGCGTTGATATGGCATCACAAAAGTATAATTTCAGACACTGGAGAGAGGCAAGGTGCTGGATGCTCTCTGGCAAGCTCGTCAGATTATCACAATTGCTGATGCCCAATTCATGGAGGGCCGTGAGGTGGTGAAGCAACCTCCACTCATCTGAAGGCGCTTTGCTTTCCTCGATCCGGGTGTATGCCCACTCATCTAAAGGCACTTTGCTTTCCTTGATCCTGGTGTCCTCGAGTGTCACGCTCCCTGCAGGCAACCTGGTGTCTCGAGTAGAGCAAAATGAATGCCTGACATGGTCTCTCTCACCCCATGATGATATTACTTTGTCGCTCCTCTCTATGATCAAGCGATGAAGTATAGGTGGGCATGGTTTCAACCTCAACATTTGGCAATCCTGTATTCCCAGTATGGAAAGCATAGGGAACATGAACTCCTCCACTCCATTTTCACCAAAGTATATTGTGTTCCATTCTTCCAATTGTTCCATCTCATCCAGTGTGAATGTAAACAATTGACGGAATGCCCCTTTGCTGCCGCAAAAATCTCCATCAATTTTTGTGATGTTGTGCAGCCTTCGTAGCTATAGATTTTGCAGGTTTGGTAATTGACCTAACGGTGGTTGATCTTTGCACATTGGCAAATCCTCCAACACAATACTAACAAGATTTGGGAGATGTTGATGGATGCCCATGAGCTAGGCAGGGAAGCATGTACTGCCATAACCTTGTAGTTTCAAATCCTTCAGACCTCTTGGCGGCACTAGTTCTCCCAAAACATCTTTCTCCTCCAAAAGTCGATCAGCATACAAAGTCCAATTAAGTGTCAGCTCTAAGAGATTTTGTTTGTCTGACAATTCAATTCCTCGTGCTTCTTCTACAGACCTTACATTTTCAAGACAGCTTACTTCCAGTTCTTTAGGATTTACATTCCCAAGAAGGTGAAGATTGCTGCAAGAATCACCTTCCTCAGCTTGAACCATAAAGTATGCAATGAGAGTGATTAATTTTTACTCATGTACTCCATCAGCTCACGTGAGCACCCCTCGGACAAATATAGACTCAAGACTATCAATTGAACTTATACTCTTCGAGGTGGAATTTGTTCCCCGCAGCCTGAAACCTTCAGTGTATGAAAGTTTAGGAGGTTTTCAAGACTCTCTGGTAGGCATGTTAGCTTCCAGCAGTGCGTAAGTTTCAGTGTATGAAGGTTTTGGAGGTTTTTCAAGACTCTCTGGAAGGGAAGCTAGCATCGAGCAGTCTGAGAGGTCCAGTGTATGAAGGTTTTGGAGGTTTCCAAGGCTCTCTGGAAGGGAAGTTAGCTCCCAGCAGCGTGAGAGGTCCAGTGTATGAAGGTTTTGGAGATTTCCAAGGCTCTCTGGAAGGGAAGCTACAATCGAGCAGTCTGAGAGGTACAGTGTATGAAGGTTTTGGAGGTTTCCAAGGCTCTCTGGAAGGGAAGCTAGCTGCGAGCAACGTGAGAGGTCCAGTGTATGAAGGTTTTGGAGGTTCCCAAGGCTCTCTGGAAGGGAAGTTAGTTGCGAGCACCATGAGAGGTCTAGTGTATGAAGGTTTTGGAGGTTTCCAAAGCTCTCTGGAAGGGAAGCTAGCTTCGAGCAGCATGAGAGGTACAGAAGGTTTTGGAGATTTCCAAGGCTCTCTGGAAGGGAAGCTAGCTTCGAGCAGTGTGAGAGGTCCAGTGTATGAAGGTTTTGCAGATTTCCAAGGCTCTCTGGAAGAGAAGTTAGCATCGAGCAGCTTGAGAGATACAGTGTATGAAGGTTTTGGAGGTTTCCAAGGCTCTCTGAAAGGGAAGCTAGCATCAAGCAGCATGAGAGGTCTAGTGTATGAAGGTTTTGGAGGTTTCCAAGGCTCTCTGGAAGGGAAGCTAGCTCCCAGCAGCGTGAGAGGTCCAGTGTATGAAGGTTTTGGAGGTTTCCAAGGCTCTCTGGAAGGGAAGCCAGCTCCCAGCAGCGCGAGAGGTCCAGTGTATGAAGGTTTTGGAGCTTTCCAAGGCTCTCTGGAAGGGAAGCCAGCTTCCAGCAGCATGAGAGGTCTAGTGTATGAAGGTTTTGGAGATTTCCAAGTCTCTCTGGAAGGTAAGCTAGCTCCCAACAGCGTGAGAGGTCCAGTGTATGAAGGTTTTGGAGGTTTCCAAGGCTCTCTGGAAGGGAAGCTAGCTCCCAGCATCGTGAGAGGTCCAATGTATGAAGGTTTTGGAGGTTTCCAAGGCTCTCTGGAAGGGAAGCTAGCTTCAAGCAGCGTGAGTGGTCCAGTGTATGAAGGTTTTGGAGGTTTCCAAGACTCTCTGGAAGGGAAGCTAGCATCGAGCAATCTGAGAGGTACAGTGTATGAAGGTTTTGGAGGTTTCCAAGGCTCTCTTGAAGGGAAGCTAGCTTCGAGCAGCGTGAGAGGTACAGTGTATGAAGGTTTTGGAGGTTTCCAAGGCTCTCTAGAAGGGAAGTTAGTTGCAAGCACCATGAGAGGTCTAGTGTATGAAGGTTTTGGAGGTTCCCAAGACTCTCTGGAAGGGAAGATAGCTTCGAGCAGTGTGAGAGGTCCAGTGTATGAAGGTTTTGGAGGTTTCCAAGATTCTCTGGAAGCAGCATAAGACAAGGGCAGTTCGATAAGTCCAAATATTGGAGTGTGGTGAGGTCACACAAAGCTTCTGTTATAATTCTAATACTAGAACAACCAGATAAGTCAAGATGCATTATACACTCAACTTTGCTAATTGATGTTGGTAATTCTGAAATTCCGGATGATCCATGGAGGTCCAAGAACTGTAAATTTGGGAGCTGAGTGATACTCTTGGGAAATCTCCGATCTTGCAGCTTTGGAGCAATAAGAAACCTCATCTGCTTCAACTGGCCAATAGAGCTTGGAAACTCTCTGAATGAAAATTCAGTTAAATCCAAAACACGCAAGCACTTTGCGAATGAAAATGCACCAACATTGAGCTCCAGTTTGCTACAATGCAAAAAATGAAGTGCTCTTAACTTGGCTAGTAAAATCGTTGATATCTTCCTTGGTCCGCTATAATTTGCAAACAATGCATAGCGGCAATATTTAGTACTGCTCCCATTTTTAGCATCAAGGATGAGCAACTCTTCATCAATGACTGATCTTGCAACATCATGCACTAGATCGTGCATGGTGTACACTGGTTGTTTTTGAGAAACCTGAAACAAAGAAGTACCATGAGTTATGTCAAGCCAAATAATATTATCTATGTATTATCACATGATCCGTTAAAAATAAGATAAGTATTATCGAGATCTCAACATCTTGTTCTTTGTTGGAGTTTTAACAATATTATTTGTTACAAGCTCTGGGCCTGTTCGCAATACAGAATTTTCACAGGAAATAGTTCAGTTTCTACTGGGATTAAGGAAAATTATTGCTTTCCAAATGGGAGCTTTCAATATATAAAACATATTATATGCAAATCACATGCTAGCAAAATTAAATAAGCCATTGTTTTACAAGAAACAATGAGCGAAATCACTCTTTGACTACACGAACTTATTGCGACGCGCCTCCTCTATTTCTCTCTCCATGAATCTCCTCCATCCTCAAGTTGTTCCTCCCAGCGAGATGGACAGCCACTATCGTCAGCCCTCCGCATGTTGAAAGCCGCCCTGTGCATCCCGCCACCGCCTCACTACTGCGCACGCCTCCCATACTGGCTTTTCCTCCCGTCACCAACCGTCGTCAGCGTCTCACCACCTCC
The DNA here is from genome assembly GCA_019208055.1 of Stipa capillata. Taxonomy (NCBI): domain Eukaryota; kingdom Viridiplantae; phylum Streptophyta; class Magnoliopsida; order Poales; family Poaceae; genus Stipa; species Stipa capillata. Next base: position 116,068 of record JAGXJF010001517.1, on the reverse strand, counting down.
GCGTTACAGTCACTGGCGACTCCGGCACCGCCTAAGGCTTTCTCGTCGACACCTCTGTGCTTTCCCATCACCGGCGCCACATTAGAGGAGGAGGACCGCAAGGACAAAGAGGAAGAGGGGACCACCTGAGAAGATGACACATGGGGCAATGGATCACATAGCCGTCCGTAAATTAGATGTGCCCTAGAGCATGGCTGAGGTGGCCACTGCCGAGCTTGCCGACGGCGATGCCTAGCCGAAAATGACTCGAAGGTGACTAAAATGGAGCCTCGCTCCACTGGCCAGATCTGGGATTCAAGGGTCAAGGCGACTCACTGGCATCAGGCCGCACCAGAATCCTCGCGACGTCAAGCCATGCCACCGCCAGATCGGCATCAAGCAAATTGCAGGTGGTATCCACTAGTCCCCTGCACCACAGCAAGCGCGGGATGTTCCGGGGGAGGGAGCGCATGGAGGGGGTAGAGGCTATCACGGGCGGCAACCAGCATCTCTCACGTGTTTGGGAGCTAGTCGCCGAGTGTTAAGGTTTGCACTCACAAATTTAGTAGATACTACTATGTTATGTTGGTTGATTTGGTTATGCCGAAATGGCTTTAAAAAAAGAAAACCTAACACTTTCTTTGTAGGCTCTGTTCTTGTTTACCAATTGGCTATAATCATAGTCTATACCGCAACGGCAATCCTTGGAGCAAGAGCTCATGGCTACTGGAGCCAAGCGGTTGGAGTTGGTTATTAGGGGATTATGCCCCCGGTTCAGTGGACAGTTTACTAGCAGGCTATGTAATGGTTGATTTTACTTATGTAGTTCGCCGCTCGTTGGCTCACTTCTAGCTCGACTATTATAATACCTGTGTAACAATATTTGGCTGTGTGCATCTTCGAATACAAAGACCGGGGGAGTTTAACTCGTCCTTTATCTAAAAAGGAGTGATGGGGAGAAGAAGGCCATGGCAACCTATAGAGCCTGAGAAAATCAGGAAAGATCAGAAAAAGAGAAAATACCAAAAATGTTTTATAAAAATGAAAACTATGAAATAGCCGAGGGAACAGAAAATTTAAAATATTAATAAAAGATAGAACACTAAAAGAAATCAAAAAAATTTAAAATGACAACTATTCCACAAAAGTTACTACAAAAATCTAAAATGAAAAAGAACAGATCAAGCAGAAAATTAAAAAGTTCAGAAGTATCCTACGAACCCTGAGAATCTGAGAAAACGCACTAGTAATTTATGAATATTCATGGCTCTTGTTTTTTTCTCATTTTTCTATGAATTTTTCTAATTTTTTTTATTCTCTTCTTTTGCTGACTCTAGATTGGCACGTGAGTAAAACCAACACCATATCATCAATTATACCATTTTTTTAACAAAACAGTTGCAGTGAGCTACTTATTGTAAAAGAGGGCCGCGCTAGATTGCCACACCTGTCCCGTGCAATGGGCATCGGTTGAGGAGATGGCACCAATGTTTGAGTGGTATAATCGCCACAAAAGGGCTAACTATATATATGGGATTAATGCACCAAAATGTGACGTGGCGTCTATGCTTTGCACAGGAGTTTGCGCATACCCATTTGTACAATCAACTATTGCATGCCGTTTGATGATGGAGTAAAGACATCCATAAATTTTGTTCTGTTGTAGAGGTACGTAGTAACTCACCTTAGGTAACTGGGAATGCTGAAGGAAAGACATCCCCAGGAGTTGCCTGACATACTTCTCGCCAAGTTGTATGGCTGAAAATGTATTAGATGCTTCGATGAAATCGAGAGCAATCCATTGGTGAATCAGATAATCTTTCCTTATATTGTGACCTTTAGGAAAGATGCCACAATATGCAAAGCATAACCTCAAATGTGGTGCCATAGTTTTGTAACTTAACTTCAAGGATGGCAACACTGGCATATCAGACTCATCCCAAATGTCACTATTGCTCATTGCATTCCACTCTGTAAGATTCATTCCAGATAGCAAGAATCCAAGTGCTTGAGCTGCTAATGGCACGCCTCCGCACTTCTCTGCAATCTTCTGTCCAACTTGCTCGAATTGCTCTTTGTCAGCTTTAAATTTAAAGTCACTACCTTTCTTGATAATACTCCAACACATGTCATTGTTCAAGGGATCTAGCCGGTACAGATTACCGGTGGAAATTTCCTTTGCAATGTCTTCTTCGCGTGTTGTAACTAAGACTTCCATCTTGTAGCTTACATTTAGCATAAGCTTCAGTTCATTCAGTTGAAATTTATTTTTCTCCCATACATCATCTAAAACAATCAGAGTCTTCTTATCTTTAAGTAGATCTTGAAGGCGTTGGTTTATCAACTCCCTTGTATCTGCGTTCTGGTAATTTTCTTGTTTCTGAACTTGAGAAATTATGGAGTTCCCTATTTTTTTCAAGTCAAACACCTGGGATACATAGACCCATACTCGATGGTCATAATCTTTGAATTGGGTATCATTGAAGACCAGTTGTGCCAAAGTTGTCTTGCCTATGCCTCCAATCCCATAGATAGCAAGAACTGTGGTATCTTTTTCGCTGTTGCTCCTGGATAACAAAGAAAGGACCTTTTTTCTTTCTTCGTCTCTCCCTATAGGTGATTGAATCACCTTTGATGTTGTTTCCCGTGGATCGGGAAACTGGTGCACATTGTTAAGGCTGGTGTCATGTGTGAATCCGAAACTCTCGTGATCCACTTTGATCTTCCTCAGCTGATCTCTCATCTTCCTCATTTTATAGGCCATGGTAATCTTGGGTACAATTGACAAACAAAAGTGCTTCCCCATCATCTAAAGGAATATCAACGAGTGATTATCATATAATATAGAACATGGGAGTAACTACACCCAGTTTTAGAATGCGTTATCCCTCTATATAAATGCACCCTGCTAGATGTATTTCACACAAAGTACTTTGAATTTCACCCAGTTTTAGTTTTGCATGGATGTACAGCGTACATAGCTTCCTACTAGCACAAAAAAATTGAAACTTGTACACAATTAAGAGGGCTAAATCCCTCCTCTCCCATTAAGTTAATACTCCCTCCATTGATCTTTTAAGGCGACCAAATATTTCAACCTTCAAACTTTGCAATTTTTTACCGACAATAATTAGTGCACTAGCAGCTTATAATATTGGAGCGTACTTTCATATGATCATGATTTTGTTGATATTTACAATAATATAGTAAAGAAATTAATAGTCAATCACTTCGTAACCAGGTCTTTGGAAAAATGCAAACCACCTCTTAACCCATTACTATTTCTACACTGTACTACTCTAGTTAGAGAATTCCCAAGAAAGGGATTGTTCACTAGATGTTATTTAGGGCTCCTTTGATTTGCAGGATTCTAAAAACGCAGAAATAAGAAAAACACAGGAATAGGATAGGAATGTGGACGCAAAACAGAGGATTGCAAAACGCAGGATTTTGTGCTCGTTTGATTCGCATGATTCTAAAAATGAGGTTGGAGTGAATGTCTAGAATCCTTCAAAATTCTTATAATTTCATGGGATTCAAGAAATCTTCCTCTATTTTTCCTTTGCTCCATTCCTTTGAATCAAAGAGATGAATAGTACCACCAAAGGAAATTTTCTTATTCCTAAGTTTTTCCTCCATTTTTTCTATGAATCAAAGAAGCCTTTAGTATCTGGAGATTGGTGATATATGTCATCTTAGCGGTGAAATCAAAAGATTATCATCGATCAACGAATTCGGTACTACAAAAAAAACGAAAAAGACATGGCGCGCATACCATTCCAGAGGCCGATTTAGCGTTAGGTTGGAACTCATCGAGCATGTCGGAGATGTCGTGGGCAGCGTTCTTGAGCCGCTTCAGCCACAGACGCACCGACTCGTCCTTGACCGACCGCCTCTCGGCATCCTTGAGCACCGCCGCCATGGATTCCAACTTCTCCTTCATGTCCTCCATGTCGTCCTTGAAGCAGCACAGCATCGTGACCTGATCTCCGATGGCGGAGACCAGCTTAGTAACCACCGCGGAGACAACAGCCGAGGCGAGCAACCCGGCAACGGCCGCCATGGTACTCTCTCTCTCCCTCTCTCTCTCTCTCTCTCGTACGTGGTATGCTAATTGGAGGAGTTTTGTGAACAATGATACAGCAGAAGTCACACTGTTAGGAACTCATGCATGGTCATATGTATGATCCCATGCCCCACCGAGCTGGAAAGGCATGATCTACCTTGCTTCTGATAATAATAATGCACAGTACGCTTTCGCTTTACAAAGTAACATTCATGCATATATGCATGCAGCAAGGGTCAAGAAAAGAATCTCAAGTCTTTCTCGCTGTAAAGGAGAAGGGATGCAACGAGAGAGAAGAAAAGAAAAGAATGTGATCCCCCATCTTAGAAAAGAAAGGAAGAATCGTAAATACCGCCCCCTGTGTGTGTGCAAACTGGCCATAGATAGGGGGAATTGACTTTGGAGTCTCTGGGATAGTAAATTCTCTGCGAAAAATCATGTCCCAAAGGCTCACTCATGTATAGTGGAAGCTGGAAGCTTTAGTACCACATTGTTCCTCTAGGTGGAGAGAGACAACCATTTTGATTGGAGAGACAAAAGACAAACCGAGCAGTCTTTACCTAGTTGAAGCAATCAAAAGAAGAACACATGCGCTCACTCGCTCTGCCATTGCTTTCATGTAGCATATGCTGATAATGTTGAATTCAAAATATATTTGTCTTGGATAATATATATATATATATATATATATATACGGCAGCGCTAATCTGCTCGTGAGCGCAGAATAGCTTATTCTGCGCTCCGGCCGAAACACGCCAGACCGAGCCAGCCACGCGGGACAGTAATTTTATGTGTATCGAGTAGTAATTTTCGGACGGGATTTTACTGCTGAGATTTTAGCGTGACTCAGAATTACTACATTTTGCGATAGATTTTACGATATCTTATACACAACTTTACTGCCTCGCGTGCATCTCGACTGTGAAAACCTTCTGAGTTTAGCAACTTTCTACTACCTTTTGTGATAGATTTTACGACATCCTATACACAACTTTACTACCTCACGCACATCTTGACAGTAAAAAAATTCTAAGTCACGCGCAGTCTGTTTTATAATTGAATAATAAATAATGAGGTGGTGAGATTCGAACCGTGGACCTAATACATGTTACTCTTCTCTTCTAACCAACTAGACTATGCAAATGACTGTGAATAAACAGAAGAAATATTTCCATTATAGAAGAAATATTCCCCTAATCCGTTTTAGTTGAAAAAATAAGGACGAGGCGGGATTTGAACCCTGGACCTCACGCATGTTGCTCTTCTCTACTAACCAACTGGGCTACACAAGTGATTGTGAACAAATGGAAGTAATATTTCCTTTCTATTATAGAACGATCAGGCATGCAGTAAAATGATGACCGCGAGATCGTAATATCGTGTACATATAATCATAATTTTGCGACACGCTTTATACAAAAATTACTACAGTCCTGAGTTTTACGCTGACACATGTTGTTTTACTACTCGAAAGACATAAAATTACCGTATTTTACATGTGAAGTTACATGACTGTGAGAGATCTGTTCGACAGTAATATAGTTCGATGGATTTACTATATCTACTGAATAGTTTTACGGTCAGTGGTGAAAAGGTGGGACGTGGTGGGTTTGGGCTGGCTGGCTCGGTCGGTTGGCCAGCGTGTAGAATAGTTATTCTACTCTCAGCTGTAGATTAGGGGATCTATATATATATATATATATATATATATAGATTCCCTAATCTACAGCTGAGAGTAGAATAACTAACCTGCGCGCTGGACCACCGACCGAGTCAGCCAGCCCAGACCCACCACGTCCCTCCTTGATTCACGTCCACTTCAGTACTGACCGTAAAACTATTCAGTAGATATAGTAAATCTGTCCAACTATATTACTGTCGAACAGATCCCTCACAGTCACGTAAGTTCACATGTAAAATATGGTAATTTTATGTCTGTCGAGTAGTAAAACAACATGTGTCATCGTAAAGTTCAGGCTGTAGTAAATTTTATATAAGGCATGTCATAAAATTACTATTATGCATACATGGTATTACGATCTCGCGACCATCATTTTACTGCATGTCTAATTATTCCATACTAGAAAGGAAATATTTCTTCTGTTTGTTCACAATCACTTGCATAGCCGAGGTGGTCAGTAGAGAAGAGCAACATGCACGAGGTCTAGGGTTCGAATCCCGCTTCGTCCTTATTTTTTCAATTAAAACAAATTAGGGGATTATGTCTTCTATAATAGAAATATTTCTTCTATTTATTCGTAATCACTTGCATAGTCTAGTTGGTTAGAAGAAAAGAGCAACGTGCATGAGGTCCATGGTTCGAATCTCACTACCTCCTTATTTATTGAATTAAAACGGACTGTGCGTGACCGTGGAAGTGCTGCCAAAAAGTCGTAAAACTTAAAAAAAATTTACTGTCGAAATGCGCGCGAGATAGTAAAGTTATGTATAGGATGTCGTAAAATCTATCACAAAATGTAGTAACAAGTCGTCAAACAACTCAGAAGTGTTTTACGGTCGGGATGCACGCGAGGTAGTAAAGTTGTGTACAAGATATAGTAAAATATGTCGCAAAATGTAGTAATTTTGAGTCATACTAAAATCTCAGCAGTAAAATCTCAGCAGTAAACTTACCGTTCGACAGACATAAAATTACTGTCAAATTTAGACAGGAGTGGGTTTAGACGCTCGGGTGGCCTGGCTGGTTCGGGTCTGGTGCGTTTTGGCCGGAGCGCAGAATACGCTCACGCGCATATTAGCGCTGCCGTATATATATATATATATATATATATATATATATATATATAAGATTTGATTTTTCTTTTCCCATCCTCATGGTCTTTCTATACTTCTAATCGAACTTGAAATTGGATTCAAAAGAAAGCGGCTAGAATTTACTTCCTGCATAGGTACTCCTCTAGAAGCGCATACAATAATGCGTGGTAAAGGCGGAAAAATAGTATATTCAATCAAAATCAAAGGGCAAATTCTCTTACCTACTACAGATCTCATACTACCCCTTTAGACTTTTTAAGGCGATATACCACCCAAAGGGTATGAAAATGCCGGGTGGAGTTATCTTTTCGACGAAGACCCGTCCCGTGCAGCGAAGTCCTGTTAGTAAGACCCTGCGCAAGAATGGTATATATATATATATATATATACGGCAGCGCTAATATGCGCGTGAGCGTATTCTGCGCTCCGGCCAAAACGCACCAGACCCGAACCAGCCAGGCCACCCGAGCGTCTAAACCCACTCCTGTCTAAATTTGACAGTAATTTTATGTCTGTCGAACGGTAAGTTTACTGCTGAGATTTTACTGCTGAGATTTTAGTATGACTCAAAATTACTACATTTTGCGACATATTTTACTATATCTTGTACACAACTTTACTACCTCGCGTGCATCCCGACCGTAAAACACTTCTGAGTTGTTTGACGACTTGTTACTACATTTTGTGATAGATTTTACGACATCCTATACATAACTTTACTATCTCGCGCGCATTTCGACAGTAAATTTTTTTTAAGTTTTACGACTTTTTGGCAGCACTTCCACGGTCACGCACAGTCCGTTTTAATTCAATAAATAAGGAGGTAGTGAGATTCGAACCATGGACCTCATGCACGTTGCTCTTTTCTTCTAACCAACTAGACTATGCAAGTGATTACGAATAAATAGAAGAAATATTTCTATTATAGAAGACATAATCCCCTAATTTGTTTTAATTGAAAAAATAAGGACGAAGCGGGATTCGAACCCTAGACCTCGTGCATGTTGCTCTTCTCTACTGACCACCTCGGCTATGCAAGTGATTGTGAACAAACAGAAGAAATATTTCCTTTCTAGTATGGAATAATTAGACATGCAGTAAAATGATGGTCGCGAGATCGTAATACCATGTATGCATAATAGTAATTTTATGACATGCCTTATATAAAATTTACTACAGCCTGAACTTTACGATGACACATGTTGTTTTACTACTCGACAGACATAAAATTACCATATTTTACATGTGAACTTACGTGACTGTGAGGGATCTGTTCGACAGTAATATAGTTGGACAGATTTACTATATCTACTGAATAGTTTTACGGTCAGTACTGAAGTGGACGTGAATCAATGAGGGACGTGGTGGGTCTGGGCTGGCTGACTCGGTCGGTGGTCCAGCGCGCAGGTTAGTTATTCTACTCTCAGCTGTAGATTAGGGAATCTATATATATATATATATATATATATATATATACGGCAGCGCTAATCTGCGCTTGCGCAGAATAGCTTATTCTGCGCTCCGGCCGAAATGCGCCAGACCGAGCCAGCCACGCGGGACAGTAATTTTATGTCTATTGAGTAGTAATTTTCGGACGGGATTTTACTGCTGAGATTTTAGTGTGACTCAGAATTACTATATTTTACGATAGATTTTACGATATCTTATACACAACTTTACTGCCTCGCGTGCATCTCGACTGTGAAAACCTTCTGAGTTTAGCATCTTTCTACTACCTTTTGTGATAGATTTTACGACATCCTATACAGAACTTTACTATCTCACGCACATCTCGACAGTAAAAAAATTCTAAGTCACGCGCAGTCCGTTTTATAATTGAATAATAAATAATGAGGTGGGGAGATTCGAACCGTGGACCTGATACACGTTATTCTTCTCTTCTAACCAACTAGACTATGCAAATGACTGTGAATAAACAGAAGAAATATTTCCATTATAGAAGAAATATTCCCCTAATCCGTTTTAGTTGAAAAAATAAGGACGAGGCGGGATTTGAACCCTGGACCTCATGCACATTGCTCTTCTCTACTAACCAACTGGGCTACACAAGTGATTGTGAACAAATGGAAGAAATATTTCCTTTCTAGTATAGAACGATCAGACATGCAGTAAAATGATGGCCGCGAGATTGTAATATCGTGTACATATAATCATAATTTTGCGACACACTTTATACAAAAATTACTACAGTCCTGAGTTTTACGCTGACACATGTTGTTTTACTACTCGAAAGACATAAAATTACCGTATTTTACATGTGAAGTTACGTGACTGTGAGGGATCTGTTCGACAGTAATATAGTTCGATGGATTTACTATATCTACTGAATAGTTTTACGGTCAGTGGTGAAAAGGTGGGGCGTGGTGGGGGCTGGCTGGCTGGCTCGGTCGGTTGGCCGGCGCGCAGAATACTTATTCTGCTCTCAGCTGTAGATTAGGGATTATATATATATATATATATATATATATATATATATATATATGATTGGAATTCGAATTTGAAGAATTTTCCTTATGTTAGGATTCAAGTGAAAGGAGAAATTTCTAATTTGAGGGAGATTCAAATACTAGATTTGAATTCCATGGATCTGGGATTATTTCCAAGTCCAAATAACTCGAATTATCTCTTCCTGAAATCCTATTAAACTACTGGGAATTCTATAAAGATATAATTATAGGGTTTAAACATCAGGGTTTGGTTTGAGGAAAATTCAAATAAACCAAATTGATAGTAAATCCTCTAAGGGATTTTTGTGTGATATCTAACCTTGGGATAAATAATTTGGATTTGGCCTTGACTTTAAATTATTTATAGGCTAGGCAAACAATTTTGATTTATTTTCCTTGATTTAAATTCTTATGACACCTTAGGGGTTTTGTTTATAAGTTCAAGTTTGAAATGCATAGACCATTTGTCCCTGGTATTCTTGTGGTGATATGTAGGTACGTCGTTTAATGCATATGATGATCTAGGATTTGTATCCAAGTCCCAGATCCCAAACCTCCAAGACAAATCAAAATTTAATTAAAATAAATTAAATTAAATCCACTATTTTTGGATTTCTAATTCTAAGGGGTAATTCACGATGTTATAGATATACCGCCCATTTGATCCCTGAGAATTTTGTTAGCTAAAGGAATGGTAACTAGGAAAATACTTGCCTCTTTCCCAAGTTGTCTCTTATTCGAACAGTCTTTTCCGGGTCCTACCGCTAAGACACTTCCATAATCTGAGTTGGGTGTTTCTTATAGGTAAATTCTAATTGTAAATCTAGTGCCTTGATCCAGTGAGGCATGTTCCTCTAGTGCTTGAAGCACTTCTTGATCCGGCATAGATGGACGAGATTGTTTTCATCTGTATGTATTCCGAGTTTCCAACAAGTCAAGTTGATAGGCAACTTCTCCACGGCAAGCTGACATCCTAAAGGGTCCCACATATGACAATTTGCCTCTAAACTTGAAATAGATGGTACTTCTTAAAGGAGATGTCATTAAGTACGCGACGGTTGTTTTCTGAATAACTCTTTTGTCGGCAATTCGAAGGTTCTCTCAAATATTCTTAACTTGCCTTTTTTGCCTGTTGCAGAGACTCTAATCCGAGCATCAATCTCTCTCAAATCTATGCCCACACTCTTCCGTACAGTGCTTCAAATACCAAAATTATGTGGTTGTTGGTCTGGTAAACCATTGTTGTACAAAAACTCAGCATATGGTAAGGCTTTATACGATGTCATGTTGTCAGCCATTGCACTACCATGAGCCATATCCTCTAGGATTTGGTTTACGCATTTGTTTTGTCCATCACTAGGGTGATATGATGAACTAAAGGCTAGGTACGTTCCTAGGGCCTCCTGTAACTTTTCCTAGAACCTTGAGGTACACTAGATTGCTCCATTGGATATTATCCTCTTGGTACCGATGAAGGCATACAATCTTGGGCGTATGAGGTCTGCTAATCAGTTGCCTCAGTAGGCGGTCTTTACTGGTACAGAATGGACTACTTTGGTGAGTATATCTATTATACCCAACTGGAAACATATTTGATTGAGTTCTTTGACAACCCAGTGATGATAATATCATGTAAACTAAGTTTTCTGAAATTAAGTTTAGAATTCTCCGATCCCATGGCACAAATTTTTGTCATTTTAATTCTAATTTTAAAATTCATGAATTTAAGTTCAAGATCGAAAATGTAAAATTTTAGAGTTCTGAAGATTGAAATTTTAATTAAAAAGTCTAATATTTGAACTATGGAATTCAAAATATAAATTATCAAACCACAAAATTGTGAATTACGGATTCTCAAAATTCGAAATTTGTCAATTCTTAAAAGTTAGATTCTCAAATTTTGGAATTGAGAGTTTGAAATTACTTTTTCATATTACATAATTTAAAATTTTGATACTAATTTTTTTACTTCAGTTTTTAGTTCTGAATTACAAAATCCAAGAATTTAGGTTCAATATCCAAAACTTCAAAGAAAATTAGATTCTAGTTAAAATATGTACATGTTCCACTTCGTGTGTGGATAGGACAAAATACTACTCCAACTTCAGTTTCCACTCCTTGCACCTTCCAGGTACCCACACAAACAATGGGTTGATGAGTCCCTACAAATCTTTTACGGATATGCCTCCTATAATATAAAGGATATGGAAGTTGTGAACAACTTAACCAGGATCCTCAGAACTACACAGCAGAACGCAAGTTTCTATAATTCAATTTTGCTAATTTTGTACAGAGAGTATCTATTTTGCGAGCGTTCTCACGAAATGTTTAGTTCAGACGTCCACACCTGTCTACATGTCGGCAGGAATTTGTATGCAGTTAAGGACGTACGTGCACTCATCTACTAGTTCCTTAGTTCACCATTTAAAAACTCATCTAAAAGTTCATAATAATTTAACAATATTTTACCTACTTTAAAGTTTTAGATCAAAATTCGACACACATGTCAAGAAATGAAAAGGGGGGAATTCCGCTGTAAATAGTACTAATACTAACAGAACATTGTTCAATTCGAATTTCTACTATTCACAACTGAATTTGTCTTTTTTTTAATTTCTTCATACGTGGGTCAAGTTTGAATCAAAAAATTTGTGCTATGGTAGAGACATGTTGTGTGAATGTTGTCAAAGGTTTTCATAAAATGTGTAACCTCTTAAATAATGAACTATAGGTCTAGTACACTTAAGCTGCCAGTGCTACCAAGTCATGCATTGATATCGATCATATGCCGCATTAGGTGTATGCTGTCGTCTGAGACCTTGCATGCGACCTACCTTAGTTGTCCAAAACATTGTACGTCATTCGTTAAGTCATCGATGCGATAAACCTCAATGTCTTTAATGTTCCAATTTATGTGATAGTTCGAATTCAAGTTAATCGTTGGAACTCTTTGAGGTGTCAAAGTTTAGAAAATAAAATCTCTTGGACTAAAAGTTGAAAAGTTCAAATTTGTAGTTGGAAAAATAGAACTGGGAAATTTGACAAGGGAAAGGAAAGACAACCAGTGGAGCACTAACAAGCGGTCTTAGAATAGAAGAGGGATCTTCATAACATTGGCATCTCTCCACCTCATAGTATCCCTCATGTTTTGCGGAATTGGCTGCGGGCTTAGATAAATCATTTCGCTCACAAATTTTAGTGGGCGCAATTGACCCGTTTAGGAGGGCATTCTTCTGCATCACCTTATGTTGATCGATTTAGTTGTGTAGAATGATATTATTTTTGATAAAAAGAAAAACAAACCCTTTGCAGGCTCTTTTCTTATGGATCAATTGGTTGCGGTTGTTGTCCTTACTACAATGACGATCATTGGAGCAGGAGCAGATGGCTTGTAGTGCCAAAAGGTTGGAGTTGGCTATCAGGGGATGTCCCCTTATAGATGGTAGTTTAATAAAATGCTATATAATTTTTGAAATTATGTGGCTTGTCGCATCCTCTATTGTCGTTTGACATGAACCTTGTCATGACTTTGTAACTGGGTTGTTTGCATCTTCGGATGCAAAAGCTGGGGAGTGAAAAACAAATAGAAGCAGGGTTCGATGTGTGATTCTAGCATTGAATTGGACGTCTGTGAAAATATTCTTGTATGTGATGGAAATATTATGTTAAGACATATGCAACAAATTTTTAGAACCAATACAATATAATATTTTCATGTAAAAAATTTATGTCTTCGAAATATTTTCTATGTGCGAATATTTTCTTCATAAGATGGGAAGTCGTCCTACAAATAGAAAATTCAGACTTCCAATGTATATAGTATTTTTTCCATCGTACTTTCGAAAATGTAGTGGTACTTAATCCGTTGACAATAATCGTTTATTGGTCTAGATAGGAAATAGCATCCCTGTGATCTGCAAATCACCATGAAACATAATTAACTGAAATCTAACTTATCTTGAAGCTGATCGTATCGATGTTTAATATGTTTAACATTATTCCGGGACTGCAGAGAGGTTGGGTAGACGCGTGAGGCCCAACTTGTGTACGTTGCCCGGCAGCTATATATAACAGCCTCCATGGAGCTAGCTAGCCACCATCGTGTCATAAAATGGCTGCAAACAAGAAGATGAATTTGTTGCATGTGATGGCCATGCAGGTGCTGTTTCTCGCCGCGCTGGCCGCCACCGTCGCCTGGGGCGCAAGCGAGACGACGTGCAACATTCCGGTGGCCGAGCTGGAGTTGTGCGTCCGGGAGGTCGCGGAAAATTACTCTGACTCTCACTCCACCATCTTCCAGGCCAGGTGCTGCAACGAGATGGCGAAGACCCTGGGCTGCGGCTGCCTCCTCCGCGACATCATCGCGCGCCACGGTAGTCTCGACATTCAGAAGCCATTCTGTCCCACGGCCACGGGCTGCGACCAGCCACCCGTCGGCACCCCCTCCTCCTCCTTACTGATCGAGCATATATTACATATTTGTGGTGACGACATGGTTGTGTAGTCAACACAATGTATCTTGTTAAATTGGAGTACACATATGTGTTTCAGGTTCCATTATCTAAAAAAATATGTTTGGGGTTCATTTATATAAAATTGCATTCATTGTAAAAGACCTAGCGTGTGTAATAGATGTACAAGTACGTAGCGCGGCGTGGGTGGCGTGCATATGTATGGTATTTGTATTTCATGATTTCTCAAAAAAAATTTACTTTTCACCTGTTTGTTTAATTATTTTAACCAGTTTGTCCCCATTGAGAATTGAACAGCAAAATTAATCCCGTTCCAAAAAAACACATTGTTGCAATTGGATTCTCGAAAAAAAATTGATCGTTTGGCTGGTGAGAGCATGACAAAATCGACATTTCAGTGAATAACTAGATGGAATTAGAGGGGTTCCCAAACTTATGAGGCCCACCTACACATTGGCTACCGATATATTGCAAATATTTGCTCCTCTACGCACTGAATTATGCCTAACAAATTTTGGTTCATTTAGAGAAAGTGTTATGATCTACACATGAGGTTAAAGTTATGATCTACAAATGAGGTTAATGTTCAAAATACCTCCTTTTTTACGAAAGCTACTTCTAAAGTTTGTGAGGTCCACCTGACTGTCTAGATCCGCTAATATTGCTCCGTTCATAAATCATTTTCTATGAATGTGGATTTCTCCTTTTGGTCCTCAGCCTACGGGGTACTTGCTCTGCCATGTTCCCTATGAAGTTTTGGTCATGAAGTTGGATTTGCTCTGCAATTTCCTGCCAGTCTCCACTTGAATCAGCCAAGGTAACCCTTTAGGATTAGTAGTGATTAGGCCTTCCCTAGTAGCACCCTTTCTTTTTCTCCAGTGACATTTGTAGGTGAATCATGCTGAGTAGCAGTTGCGCGCTTCCATATTGACATCTTGAATCACCACTGAATTATTTTTTGCGAGAGGGTTTCATCATTCTTGGAGTTGTCCGTAGGATTGTCAATTAATTTGCCGTCTTTCATGGGACCTACCTGATCAACCAAAGGATCAATATCAAACTGTGAGGAAAACTAATACTGCTGCTAGTGGAAAAACCCATCACATCAGTATCCTTTTTCCCTGTCTCCACAGCAGATTGCATTTGTTGAATACAAGCATTCGCCTCACTGGTTGAAGACAAGGACAGTTGGATAAGTCCAAATATTGGAGTTTGGTGAGGTTACACAAAGCTTCTGTTATAACTTCGACACTGGAACAACCAGATAAGTCAAGATGCAGCATACACTCAACTTTGCTAATTGATGTTTGTAATTCTGAAATTCCAGATGATCCATGCAGGTCTAGGTACTGTAATTTTGGGAGCTGAGTGATACTCTTGGGGAACCTCCGGTCTTGCAGCTCTCGAGCAATAAGAAACCTCATCTACTTCAACTGGCCAATAGGGCTTGGAAACTCTCTGAAGAAAAATTCAGTTAAATCCAAAACACGCAAGCACTTTGCGAATGAAAATGCACCACCTTTGAGCTCCAGTTTGCAAGCAATGCATAGCGGCAATATGTTTGTCGTCTAGTACTGCTCCCTTTTTTAGCATCAAGGACAATCAACTTTTCATCAATGACCGATCTTGTGAGATCATGCTCTCGATTGTGAATGGTGTACACTGATTGTTTTTGAGAAACCTGAAACAAGAAGTACTATGAGTTCCACGAGAAAAATGTCAAGCCAAACAATATTATCTATGTATGTACCATCACATGATCCCTTAAAAATAAGATAATTATTATCGAGATCTCAACATCTTGTTCATTGCTGGAGTTTTAACACTATTATTTGTTACAAGCTCAGGGCCTGTTTGCAAGATAGAATTTTTACAGGAAACAATTCAGTTTCCACCGGATTAAGGAAAATTCTTGCTTTCCAAATGAGGGGGCTTCAATATGTAAAACATATTATATGCAAATCACATGTTAGCAAAATTAAATAAGCCATTGTTTTACAAGAAACTATGAGCCTTTTTCTCTTTTTCTCCTGAAACGACACAAACTTACTGCGATGCACCTCCTCTATTTCTTTCTCCACGAATCTCCTCCGCCCGGCTAGATGGAGAGCCACCGTCGCCGGCCCACCGCGTGTCGACCGCCACGCCGTGCATCCCACCATCGTCTCACCACCACACGCACCTCCCACACCAGCTTTTCCTCCCGTCACCAGCCGTTGTCGCCGTCTCACTGCCTCCATGCATCGCAGTCACTGGCGACTCCGGCACCACCTACGGCTCTCCCGTCGACACCTCTCTGCTCTTCTGTCGCCTAGAGGAGGAGACAGGGGTAGGGGCGGGCTGGATCTGGTTTTCTTTTGGTTTTCTCTCGATTTGATTTTCAAATTTTAGTAGGAAGCTGTGATGAATCGATGTGAAAACTAGTGTGTTCAATTTTGTTGAAAGTTGATGGTCGTATTCTTGAAAGCTTTTATTGAGATGGTTGAAAGTTGAGATGGTTGGAAGTTGAGACGGTTAGAAGTTGACAAGGTTGGAATTTTATCCTCAAACTTTCGAAAGCTCCTCTTGGGATGGTTGAAAGTTCATGATCAATTTTTTGGTTGAAAGGCGTAGCAACCACGGCGTTGCCTGAAGTGGAGTGGGGGAGGATCACTGTCGGCGTATAGACGCCTCTAGCGGTGGTCCGGATAGACCCCCTTTGGGATTCGGCCGGGAGAGTGGAGAGAAACTTATGGACTGCGTCGTTTGAGGTGGAAATTAGGGTTAGGAACAGGATGACACAAAGATTTACCCAGGTTCAGGCCACCTCGGAAGGTGTAAAACCCTACGTCCTGCTTTCTTTTGTATATATGTGTGTATGTGGATTAGGAGGTTACAATGGTGTACTGTTCTTCTTCTTGCTCTAGCCCTAAAGGAAGAACTCAGAAGAAGAACTTGGCTGCTCCGGGACCAAAGCTTCCCAGAAGACCTGATCAGAAAAAATCCAACCCTTTGCATGGACCTGGCTCTCCCCTTATATACTCGGGGGAATACCACAGGAGGTCGGCAAAGGGGGGTGTGGTGCACTTGCACTGCTGGTGACGTGGGCGTCACAGGACCGCTCATGCCTTGCATTTAATACGCGCCGCGGGCTTCCGTGCTGGACAACTCCCCGCCGCGCCTTGGTACGATGATCCTGACACCTTTATGCCCGGCGGGTCCCATGAACGAAGACTTACCGGGCTTCTTCTGACAAGGTGGGTGCGATACCTGCCCCTGGGTCCCATACACCAGCGACTGGATCCGGGCAACGGACCGGGCGGCGACGCTTCCCAAGAGGGTAAAAAGGTTGACACGACAGGGGCGTGCGGTGCGGCGCACCCAGTCGGTCAACAGGACTGTCAGTCGGGCCCACCACTCAGCAGGAGCGATAGCTAACGGGGCTTACCGCCTGAGCGGGTGGGGCCCGGACTGGCCGTCATCATGCCCTCATAGGGCTTAGGATTCCCCGTCGGATTGACAGGTATTTAATGCCTCTGACAGGGCCAAGGCTTGCTGGAGAAGCTGGCTGCACGGTGACGTGCCCGGAGGAGGGCCCCACGGAGGGACACGACAAACCCCGAGCACTCGGTCCCGAGCAGCCCCTTTACCTGGGCAGGAAGCCAGCTGTCTTAGGCTGTCCCCGAGCAACCTCGAGCGCTCGAGGAGCGCTCGTTGGAGGGTCGCTCGGGGCCCCTTACGAAGGAGGCTCCAGGAGGGGCGCTCGGGGGCACACCCCGAGCACTCCCCTGGGCCCCACATCTTCTGGGACGCCGGGCGCTCAGGGGGAGACCCCGAGCGCTCCCTTGATTCCTGGGCCGTGAACTCTCAGGAGCCCAAGGCCCTTCCTGGTTGCTTGCACAGATGCGATGCTTAGGGAAGGCCCCCGAGCACTTGGACTTGGCTGCCGGATTCACTTGACAGCCAGGGTGGGGCCCATGGCCATGCCGACCCGGCTACCACGTGTCTTCTTTCCGCGGCATCTGATTGTCCTCCGCCGGCAGTTCGGGGGACCCTGGGTCCCATCCCGCCGACAGTAGCCCCCGGCCTTGTCTCCCAGCGACGGCCCGAAGGGCCGCGACTGGGGATAAGGCCTTCCTTCTTGGGCCAAGCAAAGATGCCGGCCCGTCTTCATGCGTCCTGCGGAGGGGCGCTTCAATGCACACGCGCGCGCCGAACGGAGGGGATATCCAATCCGCGCGCTCCATCCAGCGGCGGCGCTTCGGGTTCCGCCCCGCGCGGGAAGGGCGCGCTGCCCTCTGCACCGCGCGTGACGGTTGCGTGCTCCGGGTTTCGCGCGACTGCAAATTTACTGCCAACGGCAGTAAATTGACAGCCCACGATCGCGCGGAGACCGCCAGGTGCAGGCGGTTGATCTTCTGCGGTTTTCACCCTTAAAAGAAAACAACCACGCACCTTTTCAAACTTCCGAAACCTGCGCAAACGCTCTGTCTCCAAAGCTTTTGTGTTTGCTCCGCCTTCTTGCTCTCGCCGCCTCCTTCTTCGCCACCCGAAAATCTCCTTCGCCACCGCTTCGCCGCCGCCATGACTCGCCGCAGGACTCGCCGCAGGTCCCCGTCCCCGGATCCATCCGCCGTGCTCCCCAAGTCCCGCTGCCTCAACCGGGAGGCGACGGACAAGGTCTTGAAGCTGGCGGTACCGGAGGGCCGTCCGGACCCGACGGTGGTGCGGCCGGCGACGTATCCGCCGGAGCCGCAGCCGAATGAAACGGTGATCTTCACCAGTTCATGGCAGCTGGGCTTCTTCCTCCATTCTCGCCGTTCTTCATGGCGATTCTGGCGGAATACGGGATACACCTCTTGCATCTCACCCCGAACTCCGTGGTGGTGCTGGCGAGGAATAGCTCCTCCTTTGTCTTTTCTTTTGTTGTTCTTAGTTCAGGGCGTGGAAGCCCTTTTGTAAGAACTTATATTTGAAACCTTGCTATGCAAAGAACTCAGGCCCGATGGTCTTTTGTCCCTTGCTTTTTTCTTGGTGTGCTTGTGCTGGACTTGGCTCCGAAAGCACTTTGACTTTGCAGCAAGGCGCGCGGACTTGGCTCCGAGCGCACTCCTTTGCAGATTCTTCATCCAGACTTGGCTCCGGGAAGACTTTCCTTGCAATTTTAGATGCGGACTTGGCTCCGAACATCCTACTTTTGCAAAGTTGTGCTCAGACTTGGCTCTGAGCACTTGATTAGTCGCAATTTTGGGCGTGGGCTTGGCTCCAAACACCTTACTTTTGCAACTTTTTTGTTCAAACTTGGCTCCGAACGCTTTGCCTTCTTCTTTTTGAGCGGTGCATCTGACTCTTGCTCAAGGAGGCTCGGAGGATGGCCCTCGGGGCGGCCCCGAGGCCCCCAGCCCCCGAGAGCTTGATGCACCGCGACTTCATCTCCTTGTTGCTTCGGGCGAAGCGTCGGGCTCTTGCTCGGGGAGAGGCGGAAGGCGGTCCTCGAGTCACCCCGAGGGCCGAAGGCCCAGCCCCTTGAGAGCTGGACGCGTCGGGACTGAAGCTAGGGGAGCCATGCACTCGGGACACCGAGTGCCCAGAGGCCAAGCGCCCCCAATTCCTTTACCTACCTGCAAATTCGTCCAAGTCTTTACGAGGACGGTTTATTTAAATGTTTAGCCATCGGTAGATAACGCCGTTATAAGCATATACATGTATATGTGAATTTAGATGTGAGCGCAAGAAGTCAAGGTTGCCCGACACATCTGAGGCTAGGTAGCGTTCGGGGTCGCTGACCAGCGGAGCACTAGTGGCCAGGGGCTTATTTGCCCTGGCTCGGGTGTGCTCGGGGTGCAGCTGAAAACCCGATCGTCTTACGGCCCACCGACAGAGGGTCGGACTAACTTGACGCCTCGTTTTGATTATTTTTATTTGACTTTTGTCTCCACGCAACAATGATCCGTTGTGCCCGCAGGTCATGTCTGGAAAGGCCCCCGACCACGACGGCAAGCGCGAGGGAAATTCGGGCAGCTTTTGGGCCAGGCTGGTGCCCGGGGTTAAGGAACCAGGCAGGGCACCAGGGCTTTTGGGCGGACAACCGGATTTCCCCTGCTACTTGTCGCGCCACTCGGGAAACGACCCCATCGTGACCAAACAGCACGGCAGATCGTTGGTGCGAAGAAACTACTCGCGCGTATAATGCCCGAAGGCTCTGAAAATTTAGAGGGAGGATTGAAAACTTAGCTTGGAGATCGAGTCCCATAGTATCTCTTAGCATTGATTCAACAGGCGGTACCCGAGGACTTCGTCATGGTGAACCTGTTCACTTCATGAGCGATTAAATAGCTTACTTAGCAAAAGAGATGTTTTCCGCGGGTCTTCCTAGGGATCGACTGCTGTCGCAGCCCACGGGCTCTTGAATCCGCCAGCCTGTCCTAAGCACGAGGAGTGAGACTATCCGAGCGACATGCAGCTGGGTAGCGCTCGGGATTGCTGACCAGCGGAGCACGAGTGGTCAGGGGCTTATTTGCCCTGACTCGGGTGTGCTCGGGGTACAGCTAAACACCCGAGCGTCTTACGGCCCGCGAGCAGTCATCAGATTAGCTCGGCTGCTCGTACTCAGACAGGTGGGATCTATTTGCACCGTGGGGGACTCGGGATCCCGGTACCCGTGCGGGAAAACAACTCTTTTACTAATTGCAAGGGGATATTGACATTGAACAGGGAATTGAACATTGCACAGGGGATTCTTATAAAGGAAAATTTGCATCTTTATATTGATAATAACGCTATTCTCATAGCTTGGGATACAAGGGAGCCCCCGAGTGCAGGTGCGAGCGCGCGGGATACTCGGGCGACCTTTGGTCGGACTGGCGCCCGGGGTTAAGGAACCAAGCGGGGCAACCAGGGCTTAGGTGACAAACCCGGAACTTCCCTTGACTCACTTTTGACACTCGGGGAGCTGACCCTAAAGCACGAAAAATAAAAACTTACCCGGGCAACTCACGGGAAAAACTTGCGCAGGAGCTCAATGTTCCACGCGTTGGGCAACGGCATCCCGTCCTCGGCAGCCAGCCTCACCGAGCCTGGCCGAGTGACTCTGGTCACTCGGTAGGGGCCCTCCCACATGGGGGAGAGCTTGTTCTTGCCTTCCCGCGTCTGGACGCGGTGAAGCACCAAGTCTCCGACTTCGAGAGACCGGGGCTTGACGCGACGCTGATGATAGCGCCGAAGGCTTTGCTGGTATCTGGCGGCGCGGATGGCGGCTTGGCACCGATGCTCTTCAAGGAAGTTAACGTCTTCGAGCCTGCGCTGATCTTGATCTTCCTTCGAGTACGCCGTAACCCGAGGAGAGCGGAAGGCGAGCTCGGAAGGAAGCACCGCTTCTGCCCCATAGACGAGGAAGAAGGGGGTTTCGCCGGTCGCCCGACTGGGGGACGTCCGGATGGACCAAAGGATAGCGGGAAGCTCCTCTATCCAGCCAGCGCCGCACTTCTTGAGCCTGTCGAAAGATCTCGTCTTGAGCCCCCGGAGGACTTGAGCATTGGCACGCTCGACCTGTCCGTTGGCTCGGGGGTGCGCGACGGAGGCGAAGCAAATTTCTGTCCCGAGGGCTTGGCAGTACTCGAGGAAGGCGTCGCTCGTGAACTGAGTGCCGTTGTCGGTGATGATGCGGTTAGGCACCCCGAACCGGCTCATGATGCCTCGGATGAATTTGATCGCTGACTGCTTGTTGATCTTGACGACGGGCTCAGCTTCCGTCCACTTGGTGAATTTATCGATGGCGACGTAGAGGTGCTCGTAGCCCCCGACTGCTCGGGGGAACGGGCCCAGTATGTCCAACCCCCAGACCGCGAAGGGCCATGACATGGGGATGGTTTGGAGTGCCTGAGCCGGTTGATGGATCTGCTTGGCATGGAATTGATACGCCTCGCAGCGTCTAACCAGCTCGAAGGCGTCCTCGAGGGCTATCGGCCAGTAAAATCCTTGCCGAAAGGCTTTACCGACCTGCGTGCGAGACGATGAATGGCTACCGCACTCGCCCTCATGGATGTCCGCGATCAAGTCACGGCTTTCTTCCTGGGAGATGCATTTCATAAGAATGCCGTTGGTACCACGCCGGTAGAGATCCCCATCTACGAGCGCGTACCTTTTTGCTTACCGTGCTACTCTTTCTGCAACGGCTTCGTCTTCGGGAATGATATTTTCTTTCAGGTATCCTCGGATCTCGGAGATCCAGGAGGTGTCCTGAGAACAGGTGGCGAGCACAGAGTGCTCACCCGGCGGCGACCTGACGGGAGGATCTCCCACTGAAGGTGCCGCCTGGGTAGACTCACCTGGGCGCGAGGTTCCCCCTTCGTCTTAGTCGGCGGCCTCGACGGACGGCCGAGAGAGCCTTTCTTCAAAGGTCCCAGCCGGAACCGGTCCCCGAGAGGAAGCCAGTCGCGATAGGGTGTCGGCGAGCTCGTTGTAGCGGCGAGGGATGTGCTGGAGCTCCAGCCCATCGAAACGTCGCTCCAACTTCCTGGCTTCGCTCAGGTACGCCAACATTTGAGGGTCCGAGCATTGGTACTCCTTCGACACCTGATTAACGACTAACTGGGAGTCGCCTTTGACGAGCAGACGGCGGATCCCGAGGGATGCGGCAGCGCGTAACCCTGCGAGGAGGCCTTCATACTCTGCCATGTTGTTGGTGGCGCGAAAGAGCAACTGCACGACGTACTGGAGTGTCTCACCCGTCGGGGAGGTGAGGACCACTCTAGCCCCCGCGCCCTTGAGCGTGAGGGAACCATCAAAATGCAGAGTCCAGTGCTCGGTTCCTCCTTGTCCCGGGTTGGCGGAGAGCTGCTCGCCTTCGTCTTCGGGCACCGGCGTCCACTCGGCGACAAAGTCGGCCAGAGCTTTG
Organism: Stipa capillata; assembly: GCA_019208055.1. Classification (NCBI taxonomy): domain Eukaryota; kingdom Viridiplantae; phylum Streptophyta; class Magnoliopsida; order Poales; family Poaceae; genus Stipa; species Stipa capillata. The sequence goes on along the minus strand of JAGXJF010001517.1, from coordinate 93,433 downwards.
CTTTTGACCGCACGGTTGCTGACGAAGCGCAGGTTGAACTCCCCGAGCTCAATGGCCCACTCGACAACTCGTCCAGTGGCCTCCCGGTTGTGGAGGATGCGCTCGAGGGGGTAGGCCGTAACCACCGAGACCTCGTGCGCTTGGAAATAATGCCGAAGCTTTCTCGACGCGACGAGCACCGCGTAGAGTAGCTTCTGGGCTTGGGGGTAACGTGTCTTGGCGTCGCGCAGTACTTCACTGATGAAGTATACGGGACGCTGCTGGACACGCACCCGAGCAGAAGGCTCCTCGGGCCCAGCCCCCGAGCGATTGACTTTATCCCCGAGCAAGGCGGGTTGCTCGGGGTCGCTCGGAGGATGGGACTCAAGGGCTTCTTCGGGAACATTGCCGCTCGGGGGCTCGGACCCGAGAGCTCTGTCCACCTCCCCAAGACCTTCGCTCGGGAGCTCGGTCCCGGGGGCTCCTTCTGGTTGCTCGGGGTCACCGCTCGGAAGCAGGGACCTGAGGACCTTCGCGTGGTCGGGGGATGTCGGGAGCTCGGACCCGACTTCCCGCTCGACGACGAGGACGGCACTCACCACCCGGGGTGTCACCGAGAGATAGAGGAGCAAGGGCTCCTCGGGTCTCGGTGCCACCAAGACCGGAGGCGAGGTGAGATACTTCTTGAGGCCCTCGAGGGCCTGCTCGGCTTCTGGGGTCCACTCGAAGTGGCCCGACTTCTTGAGAAGCTTGAACAAGGGGAGGCCCCGCTCCCCGAGCTTGGAGATGAAACGCCCCAAGGCAGCCGTGCAGCCCGTTAGGCGCTGCACGTCCTTGAGACGAGCCGGCAGGCGCATCTGGTCGATGGCTTGGATCTTCTCAGGGTTGGCTTCTATGCCTCGGCTTGAGACCAAGAAGCCGAGAAGCTTACCAGATGGAACCCCGAAAATGCACTTCTCGGGGTTCAGCTTCATGCAAGTACCGCGGAGACTGTTGAAGGTCTCGGCGAGGTCCTCGATGAGCGTCTCCTCGCGTCTTGACTTGACGACGAGGTCGTCGATGTAGGCCTCAATGTTGCGACCTAGCTGCGACTGCAAAGTTATACGCATGGCTCGCTGATAGGTCAAGCCAGCGTTTTTCAACCCAAAAGGCATGCGGACATAACAAAAAGTCCCCGCAGGGTTTGTAAATGAAGTTTTTTCCTCATCCTTTACAGCCATACTAATCTGGTGATAACCAGAGTAGGCATCTAAAAAACAGAAAAGATCACACCCTGCGGTGGAATCTACTATCTGATCGATGCGAGGTAAAGGAAAAGGATCTTTGGGACAAGCCTTGTTGAGGTCGGTGTAGTCCACGCACATCCTCAGCTTGCCGTTGGCTTTGGGCACGACAACGGGGTTGGCGAGCCACTCGGGGTGGAGGACTTCCCGGATGAAGCCGGCTATGAGGAGCCTGGCGACTTCAGCCCGGACGAACTCCTGCCGTTCTGGTGCTTGACGGCGCACCTTCTGCCGAATGGGCCGAGTGTCGGGACGCACGGCGAGGCGGTGCTCAATCACTTCCCTAGGGACCCCGGGCATGTCGGACGGTTGCCATGCAAACACGTCAGCGTTTGCCCAGAGGAAAGCGATGAGCGCGCCTTCCTATTTGGCGGCCAGGCGGCCGCCGATCCTGACGGGCTTCGACGCGTCTTCTCCAAGGGCCACCTCCTTGACAGGGACAGAGTAATCGGCAGCGACTCTGGCCTTGGTCGGGGGCGGACCCGAGGACTTGGAGGGCTCGGAGATGTCGTCGGTGGCGGCAGCAACCTTGGAGAAGAGTTGCTCGGCGTAGACGACGGAGCCCTGGATATCGGCTGGCACGGCGATGGTGCCGTTGGGGCCCGGCATCTTGATCGTCAAGTATGCATAATGGCATGCCATCATGAACTTGGCGAGCGCCGGACGCCCCAAGATGCCGTTGTAGGGGAGCTCGAACTCGGAGACATCAAAGATGATGCTCTCGGTCCGGTAGTTGCCCTTCGTGCCAAAGGTGACCATCAAGGACACCTGGTCCAGAGGCATGGTGAGGCCGGGGGAGACGCCGTAGAACGGCAGCGTCGGCTTCAGATCCCCCCGGGGCACCTGCATTTTGCCAAACACCTCGGGGGACAGGAGGTTAAGTCCTGCGCCCCCGTCGATTAGCATGCGGGTTACCTTGATGTTGCAGATGATGGGGGAGACCACGAGCGGGAAGCGGCCCACACCCGAGATATTCTCGGGGTGGTCCGAGCGGTCGAAAGTGATCGGGGACCCCGACCACTTGAGCACTCGGGAAGCATTGGCACTCGGGGTTGCCGAGCACACCTCACGCACCAGGAGCTTGAACTGACGGTGCGAGGTGGGCGTGAAGGCGCCCCCGCTGATGCATGCCACTGCCTGCGGCTCCTGGAAGCCGAGGTCTTCATCTTGCCCACCGGGGTTGTCGCCGCCTTCGTCACGGCGCTCCTCCCTCTGCTTCTTGTTCCTCTCGGCGAGGAACTTGACCGTCCGGCACTCAGAGAGATCATGCCGGTCGGTCTCGTGAATCGGGCACCACAGGCCCGAGCTCTGCTGGGGAGCTCGGGGTGGTTTCTTGCCGCCGTTGGCCCCGCCGCGCGAGGGCTTACGAGGCTTGGCCTCCGCCGCCGCGACGGGTTCGGACTTACGCTTTTTGCTCTTCTTGTCCCGCTTCCCAGCGGGGCGAGAAGGGCCGGCGCCATCGACCGCCGATTGGTCGGGACGCGGATCATGCCAGGCACGGGCTTCAGCCGCCTTAGCGCACTTGTCTGCGATAGCAAACAAGTCCGCCGTGGACTGAATGTCCCGGGTGCCTAGCTTTTCAAGCATCTTCTCGTCTCGGACTCCCTGTCGGAAGGCGACGATGACAGCCTGAGCGGATATCTTGGGGGTGGTGTTGCGCACCTGGCTAAAACGCTGGATGAAGTGCCGCAACGTCTCCCCTTTTCGCTGCCGGAGAGCGTGGAGGTCGCTCTCCGTGCCAAGGCGCTCGAAAGTGCCCTGGAAGTTCACCACGAACTGGTGGCAGAGATCCTCCCAGGACGTGACAGAGCCTGGGGAAAGATTCATGAGCCAGGACCGGGCCGAACCCTTCAGGGCCATCAGGAACCAGTTGGCCATGACCTTGTCGTCACCACGTGCCGCCTGGACAGCAGTGGTGTAGATCTAGAGGAATTCCTTCGGATGGAAAGATCCATCGTACTTTTGCGGCAGCTCTGGCCGGAACTTCCCCGGCCAGGTGACGCGACGTAGGTCGGCGGTGAAGGCCTGGCAACCTGCCCCGTAGGGTGAGGTGCCGGTCTTCACGCCTGTCTGGGCGCGGTCGCGTGCCGAGGAGCGCGCACGGTCGACGACAGGGCGGGAGGAGGATTGGCCCTCTTCCGCCCTGGCCTCACGCTGGCGCTCGATGGTGACGCGTGCGTCCTCATTTCCCCCCGCCTGTTGAGGCGGTGGCGAAGATCCTGGCCGCCCCCCCGGGCAGGAGAAGAAACCGAGGGGGGAGACCTTGCGCGCTGACCATCGGCTGATCCGCGTTGTAGACGCGGCGGCACTAGCGGTGAGACCGCAGAGGGGCCGGCGCGGGTGCCCCCATGCCTCGACGAGGTGTGGGAGCTTCTGGCCGCTGCTTGACGGCGAGCGGTGTCGACCATGGTGGCTACATCCCGAAGCCAAGGGCCCATGGGGGACGTGCCTTCCATCCGGACGGGAGGGTGCCAGAGAAGGAGCTGCGCCGCTTGCAGCGCACTCACTTCTCCGGGCTCGTAGAAGTCCAACTGGCGGCGAACCGGCGGAGGGGGGTCGGCGACCCCCGAAGCGGTGGGGGACCGCGCCCTCATCCTCCGGGGGCCACGGCTGCAGCAACGCAGCGCCAGCTGCCGAGGCGCCACCAGTCTCGTCACGGGGCCCTTCCGGATCGGAGGACTCTGAGGAGGAAGACTGGTGGTGACTCGAACTCGAATGGTCAGACGACATGGGCGATACAGATCCGGAAGAACCCTAAACCCCCCCTACCTGGCGCGCCAGCTGTCGGCGTATAGACGCCTCTAGCGGTGGTCCGGATGGACCCCCTTTGGGATTCGGCCGGGGGAGTGGAGAGAAACTTACGGACTGCGTCGTTTGAGGTGGAAATTAGGGTTAGGAACAGGATGACACAAAGATTTACCCAGGTTCAGGCCACCTCGGAAGGTGTAAAACCCTACGTCCTGCTTTCTTTTGTATATATGTGTGTATGTGGATTAGGAGGTTACAATGGTGTACTGTTCTTCTTCTTGCTCTAGCCCTAAAGGAAGAACTCAGAAGAAGAACTTGGCTGCTCCGGGACCAAAGCTTCCCAGAAGACCTGATCAGAAAAAATCCAACCCTTTGCATGGACTTGCACTATTGGTGACGTGGGCGTCACAGGACCGCCCATGCCTTGCATTTAATACGCGCCGTGGGCTTCCGTGCCGGACGACTCCCCGCCGCGCCTTGGTACGATGATCCTGACACCTTTATGCCCGGCGGGGTCCCACGAACGGAGACTTACCGGGCTTCTTCTGACAAGGTGGGTGCGATACCTGCCCCTGGGTCCCATACGCCAGCGACTGGATCTGGGCAACGGACCGGGCAGCGACGCTTCCCAAGAGGGTAAAAAGGTTGACACGACAGGGGCGTGCGGTGCGGCGCGCCCGGTCGGTCAACAGGCCTGTCAGTCGGGCCCACCACTCAGCAAGAGCGATAGCTAACGGGGCTTACCGCCTGAGCGGGTGGGGCCCAGACTGGCCGTCATCATGCCCTCATAGGGCTTAGGGTTCCCCGTCGGATTAACAGGTATTTAATGCCTCTGATAGGGCCAAGGCTTGCTGGAGAAGCTGGCTGCACGGTGACGTGCCCGGAGGAGGGCCCCACGGAGGGACACGACAGACCCCGAGCACTCGGTCCCGAGCACCCCCTTTACCTGGGCAGGGAGCCAGCTGTCTCAGGCTGTCCCCGAGCAACCTCGAGCGCTCGGGGAGCGCTCGTTGGAGGGTCGCTCGGGGCCCCTTACGGAGGAGGCTCCAGGAGGGGCGCTCGGGGGCACACCCCGAGCACTCCCCTGGGCCCCACATCTTCTGGGACGCCGGGAGCTCAGGGGAAGACCCCGAGCGCTCCCTTGATTCCTGGGCCGTGAACTCTCAGGAGCCCAAGGCCCTTCCTGGTTGCTTGCACGGATGCGATGCTCAGGGAAGGCCCCCCGAGCACTTGGACTTGGCCGCCGGATTCACTTGACAGCCAGGGTGGGGCCCATGGCCATGCCGACCCGGCTGCCACGTGTCTTCTTTCCGCGGCATCTGATTGGCCTCCGCCGGCGGTTCGGGGGACCCTGGGTCCCATCCCGCCGACAATCACCAAAATGACCACGCCGTCGCTGTCGTTGTTGCCTGAAGTGGAGTGAGGGCGGACCACCAGCAAGACCACGCCGTCACCATCATCGTTGCCTGAAATGGAGTGGAGAGGACCGTGAGGAGCAAAGAGGAATGTGGGAACCACCTAGGAAGACGACGCATGGGGGAATCGACGGCACGGTCATTCGTAAATTAGATGCGCCGCAGAGGATGGCTGAGGTGGCCCACGGTCGAGCTCGCCGATAGCGATGCCTAGCCGAAAATGGCTCAGAGGTGACCAAAATGGAGTCTCACTCCACTGGCCAGATCTGTGATGTAGAGCGACTCACCGGCATCAAGCCGCACCGGAATCCTCGCCGACGTCAAGCCACGCCACAGCCAGATCGACATCAAGCAAACTACAGGTGGTATCCATCGGTCCGCTGCACCACAGCAAGCGCGGGACGTTCTAGGGCAGGGAGCGCGTGGAGGAGGCAGAGGCTATCACGGGCGGCAGGGTGGACTGGTGAGGGAGGGAGCCATGGCGACCTATAGAGCCCGAGAAAATAGGGAAAATCAGCAAAAGGAGAAAAATACCAGAATTTTTCTAATAAAATTGAAAACTATGAAATAGTCAAGAGAAAAACAGAAATTTTGAAATATTAATAAAAAAGTGTGAACAATAAAAGAAATCAGAAAATTAGAAAAGCTATTAAAAATCTGAAAATTTTGAAAATGAAAAAAGAATCAGACAAAGCAAAAAATGAAAAACTTCAGAAGTATTCTAGACGAGCCCCGGAATCTGAGAAAACTCACTACAATAATTTATGAATATTCATGATTTCTGATTATTTTTTTCATTTTTCTATGATTTTTCTGAATTTTGCTTTTCATATTCTTTTTCATTCTCTTTTTTTATGCCGACTAGGCTGTCATGTGTGTAAAACCAGTACCACGTCATTGGTCATACCATTTTTCTTATAAGACTGTTATTGCCAGGAGGACCGAAAAGAGTTTGACTAGGAAGTTACATTGACTAAACACAGAACAAAGAACAGCTAGAGAGAGGTAGGGTATAATTAGGTTAAGTTGCAACGCTACAGTTACGGGGACATCATCTTAACCAGAGACAAAGATCCCTAGGCTAGACTACCCTTTTGATGATCACGATCACGCCACTTGTGCTCCTTCCATGTCTCCCCTAGGGTGAGCAATATTATGCATGTCATCTTCTTTGCCCCTCTCCTTGCCACCAATTGCTTTGGATGATTGGTACCTTGCCAGCCACCAATCGACGATGCCTCCTGTCGCCGCCCAGGTGGTAGGGGTTGAGTGCGGTCACCCCCGCCTAGATTGCCACCTTGCACCACACCCGTCATGCGAAATGGCATCGGATGAGGAGGCGGCGTGCGGATTCTAGCGTGTTTTTACAGAAGCGGCAACACTAGTCATACTGCTTTGCCTAGGGCCAAATACTTAATGGTCAAACTGATTGGTATGGGAGTTTAAGTACTACAACTAATCTCAGCGAATAATTAAGAGACAAAATGGACTCCTTCCTAATAATAATGCTCGCATCATCTTTCCATAAAATGACTTGACGGAGGGGACCAAATGTAAAGAAAATTGAGTAGGATCTGATGCACCAATGCTTAAGTGGTATAATATCCACAAAAGGGCAAACTATATACATGGGATTAATGCACCGAAATGTAACGTGGCGTGTATGCTTTGCACAGGACTTTGCGCATACCCATCTTGTACAATCAACTATTGCGTGCTGTTTCATGATGGAGTGAAGACATCCATATATTTTGTTCTTTTGTTGAGGCATGTAGTAACTCACGGTAGGTAACTTGGAATGCTGAAGGAAAGACATCCCCAGGAGTTGCCTGACGTACTTCTCGCCAAGTTGTGTGGCCGAAAATGTATTAGATCGATGCTTCCATGAATTCCAGAGTAATCCATTGCTGAATCAGATCATCTTTCCTTATATTGTGACCTTTAGGGAAGATGGCACAATAGGCAAAGTATAACCTCAAAGGCGGTGCCATAGTTTTGTAACTTAACGTCAAGGATTGCAACACTGTCTTATCGGAAGAAGATTCATCCCAAATGTCGCTATTGCTCAATGCATTCCATTCTGTAAGACTCATTCCAGATAGCAAGAATCTAAAAGTGCTTGAGCTGCTAATTGCACACCTCCACACTTCTTTGCAATCTTCTGTCCAACTTGCTCGAATTGCTCTTTCTCAGCTCTAAATTCACTATTTTTCTTGATAATACCCCAATACATGTCATTGTTCAAGGGATCTAGCCGGCTCAGATTACCGGTGGAAATTTTCCTTACAATGTCTCTTTCGCGTGTTGTAACTAAGTGTCTGTTTGGTTAGACTGTGGCTATTGACAACGTTATTGTTGGCTGGCTGTTTGAGAAAACTACTGTGGCTATGAGAAAGTGAACAAAAGGCTTTGGGTTGATCTAAACTATCTACAATATTTTAGAAAACGAGCCAAGAAGTTTCAGCGCATTGCAAAAAGCTGGGTGAATGCAGCTTTTCCAAACAGCTGAATTTGCACTACAAAGGCTATGACCATTGTTGGCAAAAACTTCTCCAAATCTAGCCGTTTGGTTAAGTCGTAGTTTTCCGGTAGAAAGCTGCTGAAAAGCCCAAACAAACCGGGCCTGAGACTTCCATCTCGTAGCTTACATTTAGCATAAGCTTTATTTCATTCAGTTGAGAGTTTTTTGTCTCCCATAAATCCATCTAAAACAATCAGAGTCTTCTTATCTTTAAGTAGATCTTGAAGGCGTTGGTTTATCAACTCCCTTGAATCTGCGTTCTGGTAATTTCCTTGTTTCAAAACTTGTGAAATTATGGAGTTCCCTATTTTTTTAAGTCAAACACCTGGGATACATAGACCCCATACTCGATGGTCATGATCTTTGAATTGGGCATCACTGAATAGCAGTTGTGCCAAAGTTGTCTTGCATATGCCTCCAATCGGATAGATAGCAAGAATTGTGGTTAACAAAGCAAGGACTTTTTTTCTTTCTTTGTCTCTCCCTATGATAAGTGATTGAATCACCTTTGATGTTGTTTCCCGTGGATCGGGAAACTGGTGCACATTGTCAAGGCTTGTGTCATGTGTGAATCCAAAACTCTCGTGGTCCACTTTGATCTTCCTCAGCTGATCTCCCATCTTCTTCATCTTATTGGCCATGGTAATCTTGGGTGCAATTGACATAACAAAAGAGCTTCCCCCATCATCTACAAGAAATATCAACGATTGATTATGATGTAATATAGAACATGGGCGTAACTATACCCTGCTAGATGTATTTCACACAAAGTACTTTGAATCTCAAGTAAAACTTTTGCATGGATGTACAACGTACATAGCTTCCCTAGTAGATAAGGGAAACTGACTTTGGAGTCTTTGGGCAGTACGTAGCTTACCTTGCTTCTGATAATAATAATAATGCACAGTACGCTTTTGCTTTACAAAGTAACGTTCATGCATCAATGCATGTATGCATGCAGCAAGGGTCAAGAAAAGAATCTCAAGTCTTTCTCGCTGTAAAGGAAAAGGAATGCAACGAGGGAGAAGAAAAGAAAATAATGTGAACCCCCATCTGGGAAAAGAAAGGAAGAATCCTAAATACCAGCCCATGTGTGTGTGCAAATGAGTCATAGATAGGGGAACTGACTTTGTAGTCTTTGGGCTCAGCCAAAATGAATTCTCTACGAAAAATCATGTCCCAAAGGCTCGCTCATGTATAGCGGAAGGCGGAAGCTTTAGTACCACATTGTTTCTCCAGGTGGAGAGAGACACCCATTTTGCATCTCTAGGTCGGGAGACAAAAGACAAACAGAGCAGTCTTTACCCAGTTGAAGCAATTAAAAGAAGAACACATGCGCTTGCTCGCTCTGCCATTGCTCTCATGCAGCATATGCTGAAAATGTTGCAGAGATTCCCTGTTAGATAGAATTCAAAAGAGTTAATTGCACTGGCAGTCCTTAAACTTGGGTGGCGGGTGCAAGTTAGTACAATTTTCTCAAAAATGCTCGATCGGCCCCTTAAACTTGTTTTACGGGTGCAAATACGGTCCAAATTAGCCCACGTCAACGTATTTTGCCACCGTGGCGTGCTGACGTGGAGGATATTATGCATTTCTTCTCATTGACAAGTGGGCCCATGATTATTTGTTCTTATATAAAAAAGAAAAAAATCCTCTCTGTCTCTCTCGCTCTCTCCCCCGTGCACCCGGCGCCTCTGCCCGCTGCGCCTCCTCGCCGCCCTTCCCCGCTACACCGCCTCCCCCTTTGCTCCCCTCCCCTCTGCACGGCAACGACCTCCGCGCCCTCCTCCTCCTCAGCCACCGCCGGATTCGCTTCCGGTATCGGCCGGCGCCTCCATTCCTTCTCGCCGGCCACCGCCCACCACCGCTCCCCCACGGCTACACAAGCCTCAACAACAGCAACAACTCCTCTCCCCAACGGCAAGAAGAACCCATCCCACCAGCCAGTCCACGCATCGGCCCGCGCCCCCATCTTTGACTCCGTAGCTCGGCTTCCGCCCCCAGATCTAGGCCCACGAACAACGGAGGCATCGCCCCACCGGCGGCGGCTGCGGAGGCGGCGGCGGCGGTGACGCCGAGCCACCGGTGGCTGCCGGACTTCCTCCAGAGCGTGAACCTCAAGTACGTGAAGCTCGGGTACCACTACTTCATCACCCACCTCATCACGCTCCTGCTGCTCCCGCTCATGGCCGTCATCGTCCTCGAGGCCGGCCGCACCGACCCCGATGATCTCCGCCAGCTCTGGCTCCACCTCCAGTACAACCTCGTCTCGGTGCTCGTCCTCTCCGCCGTCCTCGTCTTCGGCGCCACCGTCTACGTGCTCACCCGCCCCCGCCCCATCTACCTCGTCGACTTCGCCTGCTACAAGCCGCCCGCGCACCTCAAGGTCGGCTTCGAGGAGTTCCTCCGTCACTCCAGGCTCTGCGGCTTTTGCGACGACGCCCTCGAGTTTCAGCGCAAGATCCTCGAGCGCTCGGGCCTCATGAGGTGTGGCGGCGCGGAGCAAAGGGGGAGGCGGTGTAGCGGGGAAGGGCGGCGAGGAGGCATAGCGAGCAGAGGCGGCGGAATGCGAAGAGGCTGGGGACGGCCGGCGGAGATGGCGGTGGCGGCAGGCGGCCGGGCGGTGGCGCCTCCTCCGGAGAGTGGCGGCGGTGGGAGAGGGAGGCGGCGGGTGCACGGGGGAGAGAGCGAGAGAGAGACCGAGAGACAGAGAGGATTTTTTTTCTTTTTTTTATAAGAACAAATAATCATGGGCCCACTTGCCAGTTAGAAGAAATGCATAATATCCTCCACATCAGCACGCCACGGTGGCAAAATACATTGACGTGGGCTAATTTGGACCGTATTTGCACCCGCAAAACAAGTTTAAGGGGCCGATCGAGCGTTTTTGAGAAAATTATACTAACTTGCACCCGCCACCCAAGTTTAAGGACTGCCAGTGCAATTAACTCAATTCAAAATATATTTGTCTTGGATAATATAGATATTTGATTGGAATTCGAATTTGAAGGGTTTTCCTTATGTTAGGATTCAAGTGAAAGGGGAAATTATAATTTGAGGGAGATTCAAATACTAGATTTGAATTCCATGGATCTGGGATTATTCCCAAGTACAAATAAATCAAAGTTGAATTATTTCTTTCTGGAATCCTATTAAACTACTAGGAATTCTGTAAAGATATAGGTATAGGGTTTAAACATCAGGTTTGGTTTGAGGAAAATTCAAATAAACCAAATTGATAGTAAATCCTCTAAGGGATTTTGTGTGTGATATCTAACCTCGGGATAAGTAATGTGGATTTGGCCTTGATTTTAAATTATTTATAGGCTAGGCAAAATCCTCTAAGGGATTTTGTGTGTGATGGTAATTATGTCGGAAGATGGCAGAGAAGTGGTTGAAGTGACAACAAGATTTGAATGATTTTACAGTGCTGATGGTATGATTGAATTTATGGACGTACATATTTGAGTTGAAATAAGAATTGAATAATTTTTTATATAATAATAAACATAATGTTAGCCACGGCTTAGTGTTAGTAAATGTCTCAGTGATTAATATTTTGTTAAGAAAATTAATTTTCTTTTGAACTTTCTATTACCTCGGTTAATTGTTTGAGGTGACAAAAACATTTGAATAATTTTGTAAATTGTTGATAAAACATCGGAAATGTATATGTTAGTAAATATTTCAAAGATTATATTTTTGTTAAAATTTTAATTTTCTTAAATTTTGTGTCACCATGGTTGCTCAATTGATGTGACAATTTTTCTAGAGCGAGCCATCAAGACCAATAAAATACATTAAAAGGATTATCTAATTAATAAGTAACTAAGATATAAAATTACGAAGCTTCTAGACAGTACGATTTGAGAGGAAACAAAAGTGTCACCACTTAGGACTTTTTTGGAATGTAAGATTGTCAAAATGTAGGAATAGGAAAAAAATATAGAATTGAGATATTCTAACTTGTAAAATTCTAAAAAAACGAAAACACATGAAAATGCAAACCATAGATGTGAATTAATGGGGCGAATGGGAGTCAGCTGAATGTAATTTGTGAGCGCAAAGTCGGGTGACCGTTAGTTTGGAAAAAAGCAAGTGTCTAAACTGAATAGGTGTTGTGCTAAGGCAACCTCAAATACAGAGGAAATACGGAGAAAATAACAAACAGAATACATACCAGTTCACTCGCATCACGAGGCACATGAGCGGGGAAATAATAAATATTTCTGGATTGGCGTTCTGTTCTCAATAAAAAGTTAGGTGTCGCAGGTTGGCTCTGTAGCTTTACATTACAGAAAATAGTTAGTTGTTCATGTCATTCACTTCAATACTGCAGCTTCGTCATCAGGTGCAATTAATCCACCTTTATATGCGCCTTTCAAACACGTTGGCATTCGGTCTCACACGTCGCTACCCTGGCTTTCCCTATCGTAGGTACCGGTTCTTTCTGCATGTTTCCCAAAAAAAAACAAAAAATAAGGGTTTTTGCTACATGTCTATATATATACTACTATATGGTGTATTAAATTTGAACTAGACTTAACAAGTAATCTGAGCCACTGATCTTATAAATCCGATGGCTGAGATTGGAAAGATTCGTATAAACAGTACTGGTGAACAGTATTGATAAACAGTACCATCTACAGTACTATATAAATAGTACTCTATGAACAGTATCATCTACAGTATATATAAACAGTACTATCTATAGTACCTACGTGTATTGTACGTACTGTTTGCTAGTATATAGAGAGCACCTGACAGTACGACACCATGCAGTAGCAAAGCTATTCCGTTGCAGAAATTAGCAGGAGGGAGAAGATCAAGCTAGCGCGCGGCCGGAGCTAGCTGCCACATGGCGGCAGTTCCAATCTGGTTCATCTCGCTGGCCGGCATCGGCGCCCTGTACGTGTCAGCCATTTGCCTCCGGCTCCTCGCCTACCTCGGCCTCTGCCTGCGCCGGCCGAGAGACCTCCGCCGCCGCTACGGCTCGTGGGCGGTGATCACCGGTCCGACGACGGGGCTCGGGCGGGCCATGGCCATGGAGCTCGCGCGCCGGAGCCTCAGCCTCGTCCTCGTCGACCTCGACGCGGTCAACCTCCGGGAGGTCTCGGAGGCGCTGCGCGGGGCCTACCCTGGCGTGCGGACCAGGACCGTGGTGTTCGACCTCTCCCTCGTCGCCACCGCTCGCGGCGACAAGGCGATGCGGCTGCTCCGGCAGGCCGTCGAGGGGCTGGACGTGGGGATCCTGGTGAACAACGCCGCGGTGGCGAGGCCCGGCGCGCTGTACCTGCACGAGGCGGACGTGGAGCGGCTGGCGAGGATGATACGGGTGAACGTGCTGGCGCTGACGGAGGTCACGGCCGCGGTGCTGCCGGGGATGCTGGAGCGAGGGAGGGGCGCCATTGTCAACGTCGGCTCGGGCTCCACGGTGGCCGTCCCCTCCTTCCCGCTCTACACCGTCTACAGCGCCACAAAACGGTCTGTATATGACCATTACTGATAGGCTTACTTAAAAGTTTTATCTATGTTTTAATAATATATTTTATTTTAGGGTACCGCTACAAATCGGCATGCCTATTTGTGCATGTCGATCGGCACAGTACACAGTTGTTGGATTAGACGGCAAGATTAGCAATAAACATGATTAGCTAAATTTACGGGAAACATTTTTAGTGACTATAGAAAACAATTGTAGTGATAATATAAAACATCGTGGGCTCCTTCTGTTAATGCAATATGAAAACATTTATACAGCGAGAGGGAAACACTTTACTAAACCTTGCGCAACAAAATTTTCAAACTAATAAAACAATGGAAACACATGTTGTAGATCCTATTTTTAAGGAAACTGATCCCGAAATTTTAGGGAACAAACTGCGAATTTAATTAGTTTAATTGATGATTGAATTGGCCAGAGTAGATATGCGTGGAAACATTGTTGTCGTGATACAGAAACATATCGTTAAGACGAAGGCAACAAACTTGTTGAACCAATGCAACACACGTGGTAGATCCAATTTTACAGAAATAAAATTGGTTTAATTGGTTTCTTTCATCTACATTTTTTGTCTCCTGTATAACAAAGAAATGCTTCCTATACAACAAAAAAATATTTCATCTGCGTGTTCTCGGTGATGTCTACGTTTTTTGTCTCCTGTACAACAAAAAATGCTTTCTATACAAAAAAAAATGTTTCATCTGCGAGCGAGGCGTGCGAGGCGGACTTGGGCATGGAGCTTGACGACGGCGAGCCCTGCAACTGCCTCGACAACGAGGACGGGGTGGTGGTGGATGACGATGGCTTCTCGACGACGGCCGCGTCGGAGGAGTGGTCTGAGGCGGTGATCGGCAGCCTCGGCCGGACGGCGCCGTCCACCGACCGTTTCTTCTTCGATCTGTAGGGGCCGGCGGTGACCAACTCCATCCTGGCCGCGACGGCCTCGGCCTCCTCCTCGCCGGCCCCTATCCAACCATGCCGACCCCAAAATCCTCTGTTTTTGCCCCGCCGCCCCTGTTGGTTTGGCCCGCCGAGCATGACTCCTCACCCATGAGCCGCCGACGCGTCTCCCTAACGCGTTCTCGCACGAGACGCCGCCGCCGCCGTTGCCCCTCCTCGCGCGAGCCGTCGCCGCCACCCCTCCTCGTGAGAGCCACTGCCTCGGCCCTTGTCCGGCCCCGTTGCCTATCCATCCTCACCGCCAGCTTCCACGCCGACCTCCGCCCTGTCTTCGCCTTCCTCACCGACGACCTCGGCGTCCCGAACACCGCGTACCGCCGCGTCGTCGTCAAGTGCCCGTGTGTCCTCGCTTGCAGCCTACGCGACCAGCTCCGCCCCGTGCTCATCTACCTCACCTCCGCCGCCTGGGCTTCCGTGACAACCGGGCGCTCGCGTTCCAGGACCCCATCCTCCTCGTCTCCAGCGTCGAGCAGATCATGGCGCCCAAGCTGGAGTTCCTGGCCGGGCTGGGTATGTCGAGGGACGACGTCGTGGCCATGGTGCTCGGGTGCTCGGCTGCTGTGTGCCAACGCGGCAGCGTCCAGGCCGGTCCCGCCGCCGCCATCGACGCCCAGCTCCGCTACCATCGGCCATTGGCCGGCGAGCCGCCGCAGGTGGGGAAAAATAGGAGAGAGGAAAACCTAATTAGCAATTAGCGGATTATATAGGTTAAGTAAACGCCGTTGGATAATTAGTTCAGATCGGACGGCTCCGCGCTAGGCCGAGCAGAGCTTCGAATCGGTATGCCGGGCTATAGCATTTCCATTTATTTTATTTTCAGTAATCACACTCCATGTTGGCATGGAAGTAGAATTTTTGTAAAACTTTTAAATGAGTCTAGAATTTCTGATTCTCTTTTGTATTATGGTCTCCCATCTATGACTCATTAATTTCTGTAACAATATACTAATAAATGCTAAAATTGTAACAACCTAGTTTTATCGATAAATTTGATAACATAGGTTAGTATAGACAATCTCGGTACATACAAATAGGCCATCATGTATACAGGTTTGCTCTCTCTTTCCCTCCAACATATCACCGCCGTCAGCGATTATGGTTAGGAGGTTAGGGCTTAGGGGTGAGCTTAGAGCTGAGGGAGTGAGCAGGTGCCAAAGGCATGGTAATGGGTAGTGACGTCTGGTGGGTTGACAAGAAGAACAAGATAATGTTAGGAGGCATCGAGATGGTGCCGTGTGGCCCGGATCTATCGATGGTAGCCATTGCAGATGAGGCAGGAAAGCTACGGTGGACAAGAAGACGGACTGTGGCGGCACGACAGCGGATAGGAGATTAGAAGGTAATGGCGGAGGATGGGCTCGTCAACTAGAATTCCAATGAGCCAAAGGGACGGGGCACAGGCGATGCAGGGGCATAGATAAACACAAAGAGGAGTATATATAAGGTTTAGGTAATTGGTTTCATCCGAGAATTAGAGCTATTAGATCTAGATCAAATTTTCTATCTCCACACAAAAAAAAAGTGATTTTAGTCTAATTTTGATCTCAGCATGGCGAGCTCTTCTCCTGTATCTGACAGATACCACTAGCTAGTGTTTGGGTTCGAGTGAGCTTGCAGGGAGGGAGTGGACGGCGGAGGCAACGACAGTTCGCGATGGCGCTTGAATCGATGAGCAAAACAAGGGAATGTTAATTATGACGCTGGGAGCGGCTATGACGGATCCGACAATAGTAGCTACCAGAGATGAGACAAGAGGGGAGCGGTGGCAATGGACAAGGAGGGTTTGTGGCGGCACATTAGTGGACCAAACGGCGGTAACAGTGGGGGTGGGGCTCGTTGGCAAGGATCATCGGTGAGCCAGAGGAGGCGGCACAAGGAAGGTAGGGGCACGAGTAAATACAGAGAGGACGACTTCGAGCGAACGAGTCTTATATGGTGGGTGATGGGAGAATCAGAGCCGTTGAATCTAGATCGAATGGTGGACAAATTTTTTGACCAAAATC
Organism: Stipa capillata; assembly: GCA_019208055.1. Lineage (NCBI taxonomy): Eukaryota > Viridiplantae > Streptophyta > Magnoliopsida > Poales > Poaceae > Stipa > Stipa capillata. The sequence goes on along the minus strand of JAGXJF010001517.1, from coordinate 77,021 downwards.
TCAAGTATTTTAATTGAGTAATATATTGCCACTCTATATATTGCCATCATACATGCACGTACTCCTCCATTCTTTTTTATTTATTTGACTTCTTTATTGTCACCAGGTACGTGGAACATCTGTCAAGCAGCCTCCACGTGGAGTACAAGAGCAGAGGCATCGACGTGCAGTGCCAGGTCCCTTTCTACGTGCACACCAACATGCTGTCGCCCGCGGTGAAGGCCAGGCTCAGCTTCCCGGCGTTCGTGGCCACCGCCGACGCGTACGCCCGGAACGCGGCGCGGTGGGTCGGCCACGGCCGGCTCTGCGTGCCCGACGCCGCGCAGCAGCTGCAGTGGTTCCTCGCCGGCCTCGTCCCGGACGCCGCCCACGACTGGTACCGCCGCCGCCAGCACCTGCAGCACCGAGCCATCCTCTGGAAGCTCGCGTGACGGCATGGAGCGAGCGGGGCTTGTAGACGATGCTGCACCCATGGTCGTTTCCACTGAAGAATATATATTCTAGGGCACCGTACCCAGTAATAAGGAATAAGGATTGCAAGTCTCTGTACATGTGAAAAATGTTGTGGACCAGAACGACGCATCATGTTTCGTGGTAACTCGTGCTCTCAGAATAAGGCTATGTATTGTATCACTGGCGATATGTCCACCAGCAGCTATGAAAACCGGCCAGTTAGACCGAACAAATCACTATCAGATAATTCAGTGTTCAAGATAATTTCAAGACTAGAACGGTGTGAAGGTAACATGATATGATTTCAGTCATGAAGATGCACGACCTCTCTCGCCCGTGTGCCCAACTCGACCCGAATCTTCAAGTAACGATTTTTGATCGAGTAAATCCACGGCTAGGCCCTATTCCAGAGAAAAGTTAACCAACAAGGAAAACCATCCATCACACGATGCCACAACAAAACTGCACTGAATTCCAACACCCCAGGTTAGTAACAAAAGGATATCTGCTTTCTCTTCCTGATTTCAAGTCATTCAACCAAGGATATTATTTCCACAAGTAAAACTAAGATTTGACTCCCGGCAGGGTTCCAGACAACAGGTCCACAAATCATAAACCAAATGCACGTATGTAGGTGGGGTACATTGCGAATCTACGTCATCCTCCCGTTGGAGCTACCACCACGCATTCCTGTTCTTAGTGATGGGCAGCTGCTTCCTCCTTTTTGCTGGGTTTGGTTGCCTAGAGAGCAAGCAAACATGGAACAATAAGAAAATGGATGAATCACAACAAGGAATTGTGAAAGTAAATTGACTTCCAAGGCCAATTCGGTGTGCAGACAAGGACATGTTTTGCACTTTTACTATAACCAGTCATATATCTACTCTTAAACAAGGTTCTGAAGTAACTAAACAGACAGGAAAAGCAACTAGATATTCAAATCACAAATATGATGTTCTAGGTCATGCCATCTTGAAAGATTACAAAACGACTTTCACTTCAGTAAGATTTACAGTGGGGTAAACATTTGAGAGACTACTACAAGCAGAATTGCGAAACGTAGGGAAAAGCAACTACACACACATAAGTGAAGACTGGTCCATGTCAGATATCGCAACTAGATTTACTGAAACACAGCTCACTATAAATATGAAAAGGGGGGCATGCCAACGAGATAAGCATTATTATCTCTAATAATGCTTGTTGTAAAGACAATTGTTTTACTTATCGATCCCTGAAGCAGGCCAAACTAGAATCTTAAAATTCAGCAGTGCAGAGCTTGATATGTAAAGAACCTTAACAGATCGTCTCTGATTTATAGAATAATAGTAGTTTTGGTTTCATGCACACAAATTAAACAAATTCAAAGCAATGTACAAAAACATATTGCTTTCTATCAAGTGTGCTCAATCAATCTTCAAATGTTCTGGACTGGAGAGAATAGCAAAAGACAAACTCCCTTAAGCTACAAGGATAATAGATATCCAAGCAAGACTACATGCATGCTGGACCAACAACAAGAATCATCATTTGGGTAACTTATGGAACTACTCAGGCATAACTACAAGTAATGGCCTATGTCCTAGTTGAATACAAACCTACAGGTCCTGTAAACATGGGATGAGACAAACTGAAATCGCAAACCATTACATATAAAAGAGAATAAAGGTGATAGAACCAAATATAAACCACATACGAATACAGCACAACAAATTAGGTGGAATCCTTTCTAACCACACTTTCAGCTCAACCGTCAGATAACAACAGATACCATAACATCGAATTTAAACATGATAATGACCAGGTACAACAAGAACCAGAGGCTCATAAAAGAGCTGAAATTGGAATCTGAAACTCATCTGATACTACCGGAATATGAGCTCACCACCAAACTAGCATTGCCCACATGCATGCTTTACCTTCAGTTGGGATATTGTTTAGACTACTCAGTCATACTACATAAGCCTATTCAAAAACAGATCAATCTAGTTAGGCCCACAAATAATGATCATGCAGAGGAGACTAAAAGTTCGCCCAAAATAGGTGTGACAGCATACGGGGACGCGATTTGATATGCGACAGCCATAGACCGAACCAGCAGAAAAACTAAGCCAGTCTAACAGAAACTCCAGTCATCGCAACCCGCATTCTCAGTCCTGGCTCTGAACTCCCAACAAAATATCACAGCACCATCTCATCCAATCCAATCCAACCCTAGAATTCCGTTCAACCGAAGCCTCCAGACCCTACCGAGACCGAAACTTGGGGAGAACACAGAAGAACACCCCCACTCCCCTGGCGCCACCAGATCGCATCCACATTCACACCGTATCATCACCGGTACAAGCGAAGACGGCAGCTGGGAGGGGAGTCGGTTCGTTACCTTGAGGATGCCGAGCTTGACGGTGCCGTAGACGACTCCGAGGCCGAGAGCAGACGCTCTAGCCACCTGCAACAACAGCATGAAGAAACGGACGAGGGAGGGTCAGATCTGATACAGAAGCTTCTGGAAAAATCGAGATGGATGGGGCAATCGGATGGGAGCGATTACAAGGGCGAGGGTGCTGACGCCGGAGTAGGGTCCCGGGGTGAACGGCATGGCGGCGGCGGCGGCGGCGGCGGCGGCGGGATCGGAGACGAGGAGGAGGAGGGTTTGATGGGAGGTTGAGGGCTTGTGCTTCGTGGGGGAGAAGACGAATGAAAAAAGAGGAACGCGATTCGGTGGGTGGGCCCGTGCGAGATCTGCAGGTGGGACCCACGTGTCATTGACCGCGGAGGGAGCTTCTTCTTGTGGCGCAGGGGACCCACCTGTCACTGACCGGCTGGTGGGACCCACGTGTCATTGTGTGTTTGGATCTGAGGACACGTAGAATAGAATAGTATGGCTCCCTTTCTTTCACTCAAGAATAAAAAAGAAGCAGGGCTCATTTCTGGTTCAAGAATTTGTGTTCATCTTTTGTTCCAAATATTGGGCCGATTCAAGTTTAATTTGTATCTCTCTGTAAAAAGAACTTTTGTTTTTCATCATACAACCTCGTCGTCTTATGTGTTATTAAACACAGAAATAATTATGTTTGCAATTTTATTAAGAAAAAAAATATACAAACACCCGATATTATGTAAAAGCAACTCAACCTAATGAAACCATCATATTGTAACCTCAGTGTCAAACTAAGGGAGCCTTATTTTTTTTGCGTATTTTCTCTTGGTGCTTGGTCTTCACCAATTGATGCCCAATCATTTTATAACTTGATTATCTTTGACAACATTATGATTCCCGTCTCCAGCTCTCCTACGTGCTATCTGTGGACATACTTTTGTTTCAGTTCAGTTCTTTACATTATGGCGTTCTTTTCTTTAATGTTAAGATATGGAGTATGTATTTCTGTTAGAATGGTACGCACGAAATACCCAGCATGCGCCGAGTGCTGATGTGTTTCTGTTGATTAATTAACGATAGAATGCGATGCAGGCTGAATCCTAGCATAGCAGGTTTCTGATCAAACCAATCAGTATTCATGCAAAGTAAACTTTTCCCACTTACTGCGGGAAAACAAAACTTGGTCATGGAAAATGGTAGACGAATCATCGAAGCACAAATCCAAATGGCTAGGCAACTAGTACCAATTTTCCATAAAAAGGAAATACGTGCACACGCATTCTCTGAAATTAATAACAAAAGAATGTATGCACAGTTATCTCATCTCGTACTTTCAGCACTAAAGTACTCATATATCCCAGATCAGACCTATCTGACACTAGGGGTATCCACAAATTCCAGTACAAGGCGTTACATGATTTACACACAACCAGTGAAACTCATCAGTCTGCACAGCACCGACAAATATATTACAAAAACTTCCAAAATAAGGGCGAAAATAAGTTACAAACACAATCGCCGCTTTCAGTGGGAGCGGAGCGCACAGCACAAAAATACTGTCATCATCGAGTGTACTGCACATGTCAGGATACCATCAAATCACTACAGGGAGGGTGGAGTTGGGGTCTTCAGCTTTGGGACCTTGAAACTGGAGTCAAAGAGTACCTGCTGAGGCGCAGGTGACTCTGCAGATTTCAGTTGCAGCCTCGAGGAGCAACGTCGGAGACCCTGCAATGGCATTCTTTCAGCGCATGTCATATTGCATAAGAACACTAGGAGAAAGTCAGTGCCTCTGGCTAATACTTTTAGCTATATATATTTCAAACATTGTTATTAATAGTGTCAAGAAAACTATGTGATAGTTCTGTTGTCAGCATTCAAGACTTAAAGAACACTCGCCAAGTTTCCATCAATTTATTATTTGTCCATATTTACAGCAAGATGCAACTCATGCAGCCCACCAAGAATTAGGACATCACATTATGTGAGGCAGAAATTTCGAAACAACACAGGCAAAGATGATCTGCTCAGTCATTATTGTGTAATTTTGGACTATGGACACAAACCAACAAACTAACCACCTCAGGTGATGAAACATAAATCAGATGAAATACTGGTAGTGAAAATGTCCTACTGGTATGTGTGATGGTCCTTTATGAGCATCTACGACTCACATGATGCTCACCTAAATTCCATCAAACTTATTCTTTGTCCATATTTACAGCAGGATGCAACTCAAGCAGCCTACCAAGAATTAGGACATAGATGGGCAAAAAGGGTTACTGTGACATGTCCTACTACTAGTCTCCCAAGTGTATGTGTGACGGTCCTTTATGAGCATCTACAACTCACATGATGCTCATCTAAATTCCATCAACCTTATTCTTTGTCCATATTTACAGCAGGATGCAACTCAAGCAGCCTACCAAGAATTAGGACATAGATGGGCAAAAAGGGTTACTGTGACATGTCCTACTACTAGTCTCCCAAGTGTATGTGTGACGGTCCTTTATGAGCATCTATGACTCACATGATGCTCACCTAAATTCCATCAACCTTATTCTTTGTCCATATTTACAGCAGGACGCAACTCATGCAGCCTACCAAGAATTAGGACATAGATGAGCAAAAAGGGTTACAGTGCCATAAGAAGAGTAATGAAGGAACATGTAGGAGGAACTACATGTTCTATTGATATAGAAGAAACAAGAACCCAAATTCAAGTCTATGAGAACTTGAACCCAGGTGGTGGATTTGTACAACCACTCCCCCACACAAGTGAGCTAGACTGAGTTCCTAGAGTAATATGTTAGTATTTTACTCTTTGGAGGGTAGGTTTTTTTTCTGCATATAGATGACAAAACTAGTAGTACAAGGTTACCAGTAAGCTTGAAAGTAATAAGGTGGTTAAAACTGGTAGTCAAGAAACATATTTCACCGGGTTCTTATTAGTCTCCTTGAGTGCACGTTGATTGTCCTTTATGAGCACCTACCACTCAAATGATGCTCACCTAAATTCCATCATTTTTATTCTTTGTCCATATTTACAGCAAGACACAACTCATGGGCTTGCCAAGAATTAGACATTAGATCAACAGTTGTTTCACTGTCATAAGAAAATTGTAAATTTTACTGTTTATGAACAATAGCTGATCACAACTCATACGGCCTACAAAGAATTAGGACATTGTGACTGATGAGGAAAAAGGGTTAAAATGCCATAAGTTACGCAATATTTTCCTTGCAAAAAAGAAAAGACAAGAACTATTAGTATTTTACTCTTTGCAGGCTAGGTTTGTTTCTGCATATAGATGAACAAACTAGCAGTACAAGGTTGCCCATTAGCTTGAAAGTAATAAATTGGTAGTCAAGAAACATATTTCACCTGGTTTTTACTTGTCTCTAAGAATGCATGTGTGATGGTCCTTTATGAGCACCTACAACTCACATAATACTCACCTAAATTCCATCAACTTCATTATTTGTCCATATTTACAGCAAGATGCCACTCGTGCAGCTTGCCAAGAATTAGACATTACAATCAAATACTGTTAGAGTGTCATACTAAAGTACAAACTTTACTATTTCTATAATTGGAACTAGCAGTCTAGGTTATCAGTGTATGTGAGTGATAAGCTGGTTAAAAGAACATGTTTCAGTCCATCTAGCACTCCCTCAAAGCACATTTCTGATGGTCCTCCTATACATATATAAGATATTCCTCACTTCTCTGTCCGTGATTCCAGCAACACACAACTCGTGCATGCATCCAGCCTATCAAGATTTGGAAACTTAAAAGTTTCTTAGCCAAAAACCCACACAAAATACAGCGGCACAGAAAAATACGATTCTTGGTCTACAAAGAAAAACATTCATTTATTTATTAAATTAGTCAAATAGCTTATGATCACACAGCATAAGGTGATCAATTAAGTTGCAACTGTCGAATTTGTTCAGAGAGCACATTTAAGCAACCTTAATAAATACAAAATTGTCCGTCAAGTCATTGAATATATATTTACAACAAGACAGGGTGAGCATAGGAAATAAGTTCCACTGTGAGCCATTCATATACTTGGAAATGAATACTTACATTTGTTAATGAAGAGGCACACTGGCGCTTCTGACTAGTCTCAGGTTGATCTTCTTCTACCATTTGCCTATGAGGATTATTTTTGGATTTCCCCCTTAAAGCAGGACCTTCAGACCTAGATTTTCTATGTGTCCCATTGATATCCTGCTTGCGTTTTTGACTAGCCTGATGGTGCCCACCTTTGAGTTTTTGAATTTCATCATCTTTCTCATTTGCCAAGGAGTACACTTCCTGTAGCTTATCCTCAAGAATCAGTATCTTCTTTTTGGCACCATTAGCTTCTTCTTGCAATCTGCCAATTTCATCCTCCTTCTTTTGGGCCGCCAATTGCAGCTCCTCCACGTTCTGCTGAAGCTTTTGTGCAGCTTCAGTAGCTTGTGCTGCCTCCATTTTCTTCTTCTTAAGGAGTGAATTGTAGTCCTTCTCCATTGTCTTGAACTGGTTCCACACAAAATCCTTTTCTGCAAGTAATGCAGAAACTTCCTTCTCCTTCTTTGAGATCAGGGTCTTATAGGCCTTCTTTAGTTCCCTTATCTCTACTCTCAAATTTCTTGCACTGTGCTCATGATCCGTAGTGTTTTCGCTCGGCTCTGCAGGACTTTCAACTTCCTTCAGTTTTATCTAAATTCAAGAAAAACAAGCACAGACACACAAAAATTTAGAAAAATCAATGACATACACAAGCTGTACTGCATGCTTGTGAGTTATGCAACTTATGCTTGGTAAGTACCTTCAATTTAGTGTTTTCTGCGGCCAAAGCAACTGCACAAGTTCTGAAATCCTCCAAGTCATCATCTTGGAGTTCTACATTGAATGCACAAGGCAATGATATCAACACAAACACAAATTCATAGGCATTGGATGCTTCTTTCTAAATTTCATCTCCATTTAGCAAAAAATGTGAAATGTATTCAAAACAAAGAATGCATTTGACAAAAGGAAATAGCATATACATATTCAGCAAAATGTTGTTCTAAATGGAACGGCCTGTTAGGTGGCTAACAAACGCCAGCATTCACAGTTCTTGATAAATGACATAATTATTTGGGACATTGCAGAAAATATCATTGTTCGGATATTGGTTAAATGTCCAATGATATAATAGTGCAGGCAGTGTCGCAGCTAGAGTAGCAACAATTTTTGAAGTCCAAACGACAACATAGAGATCTAGTTAGCATACAAGGTCCCAACATTTTGTGTAGGGCATAACGTAGAAATTATTAAAAACACTAAAACAACATTACTCTATTTACAAAACAAAGATTTTTAATCTATTTACAATTACAAAAAATTTGAATGACACAAAGTTAACAAAGCTTATCAATGCACAGAGAATTGTGTCAAATTTCACATCAAGCATTTCACAGCGAACATAAAGATGAAGCATTTTCCACCGGTACCAGCAAAGTAGCATTAAACCGTCACGCCGATACTACGGATCATGGGATTACAACAATTTCAATCCAAACATTGGAAAGCGACCATAAAGATGGAACATTTCGCACCAGTAGCAATAGAAGTTCGCCCTGAGAAGAAAATCGAGCAACCCCCTGCAGGAAACCCCTGTCCTGTTGGCGAGGTTCGTGAAAAACAAAACAAAAATCAAGCCAACACAAGGCAAAAAGATGCCAACTTTTCCATCACCAGCAACCGAAATAATTCAAAAGAACCCGCAACTCAAAAGAAAATGCCATATTTTGCACCAAATCCCCGAAAGATCCCCACAAGAAGATGAGATATTAGCACCAAGAAACGAGGAGGGGGACGGTTTCTTCTTACCGGCGTGCATCTGGTAGCGCCGCACCTCCCGCTCCCTGTCCCCGAGAAGCAGCTCCAGCTTGGCCGCGTCGCACCTCCTCCTGCAAGCCTCCATCCGCCGCGCCTGCACCGCCCCCAACAAAACCCTAGCAAGCGTCAGCAGCCGGCCGAGGAGAGAGACCAAGAGGAACCCTAGAAGGAAGGGAGAAAGCCAACCAATCACCTCGTGGAGACGGCCCTGGAGGACGCCGTCGCGGGCGAGCCAGAACTGGTGCTGGATCTTGATGACGGCCTCGAGGCGCGCGCGGTCGGCGGCGAGGGCCTCGACGTGCTTCTGGCTCTTGCGCAGCATCGCGACCATGCGTTCGTAGATGCGCAGCCACTCGTCCCGGCCGCCCTCGCCCGCCCGCGAGGCGGCGCCGCCGCCTCCGGCCATGGATTCGAATCGGAGAGTGGGAGAAGACCGTTTGGGGATTTCTGTCTTTTCCCTTTCTTCTCTCTCGTGCGGCGCGTGTGAAATGAACGCGAGAGGGTTTTAGGGGTTTGACAGGACGAAACGACCGTTGGATTTGGACGTGGAGTCCTTATAAGGAAACGTTTCACTCGTTCCGGCCGTTTCTTCCCGCTAAAGAGAAAATCTATCTGATTGTCTCTCGGCTAATATCGATTTTTAGAAAGAAAAAACAATAATTTTCTTCTTCTTTTTTAAGGAGCTAGTTGGGTCTAGTTCTTATAGACTATGTTACCAGATCCCCCGTGAGTTAGTGTACAATCATATTTTTATTCTACGGCTATTTTCTATTTGGATAATTGTCTCCAGCGTGCTAGAGCAGCCAAGCCAGTTCTTAGGCCAAGCTCAGCATGCGTCCTTAATCGATGGTCAAACAACAATATTTTTATCTTGTCTCTCACGATGGGTTTGTGATGAGGTAACCAAAATCAATGGTGGTGAAGTGGATGGGCCCATTGTTCTTCTTCTCCGGCTTGTTCAGCTATAGTTTAAGGATAGAGACATGAGCTGAGAGATCATTATTTCTCTGAAACCATACAGGTTTATGTTTTTATTTTCTGTTTATCCGATAGATGTGACTTAATATTTCACATGGTATGTATCAGGTGCTCCTTTCTTCTCCACTGTCCTATAGAAACAGAGGTTTCATAGTAGGAAAAAGTCTACTTTTGGTCCTTCAACTATTGCCACGGTTTAATTTACACCCAGAACTTCAAAACTATATGTTAAATCAGGACTAGAAGTTGGTCTCATGAGTCGTATTTGATGATGTGGCCACCAAATCATCAACTTTGCCACCTCACTCCACCTCATAAACTAGAGTATGAGGTGAACAACTGTTTCCATCTCTCTCCCAATCACTTCGACTTGCGGCCCACTTGTTAGATCATTCATCTACCTTTAGAAAGAAATATGTTGCAGCAAAAATGAATCCGGTCAGTGTTCACCACCATGTTTTTGTTGTGTGTTCTTGTCCAAAGGTAGAAGAATCATCTCTAGCAAGTTGGCCCCGGGTGGAAGTGATACAGATAGAGAGATAGAAATAGATGTGCACCTTACACTTTGGCGTACGAGGTGGAGAGTGGGTGGCAATGTTGATGATTTGGTGGCCAACTCACCGAATACCACTCACAAAATCAGCTTCAAGACCTAATTTAAATGGTATTGACAGTTGAGGGTGCAAAGTAGATGGTTTTGAAGTTTATGGTGCAAATCAAACCAAAACATTAGTTGAGGGATCAAACATAGACTTTTTTCTTCATAGTATTATCACTAACTTTGACCCAACATTAGTAAATCAATCGACAAGAAGCGGCAGCAATTATTAGCTCATTTCTTCCTAGAAAGCTAGACCTATCAATGACCAAAGATCATCAAACCAGCATGTTCTTCTTGAGCCGTTGTTTCTCCTCCTTGAGCTTGATCTAGTACTAGCCTGTCATGAACATGTTGAGCCAAAGGATGAGCTTGGAGCGCAGGTCGAACAGGACCTTCATGGTGCTAGAAATCTTGCAAAAAAGAACACAAACGTAACAGGATCCAACTTAATTCTAAAAGCTCCATCACAACTCAAAATAGAAAGAATCGGTAGATTGTCATAGATGCTACTGCTCATGCATCACAGACCTCGTGCTACTAAATCTAGGAATTCCAAGTACTTCTCATGCTGGTCCACAAAACTCACGGCACGGAAGTACATGCAAGCGTCCTTGATCGCCAACATATGTGCCGACCATGGCTTGACCGATCTTTAGGAAAAGAGGATCAAACAGAACACCATTAGAATATAAGACTAGGCTAAAATCGAAAATCACAACGAAAATGGAACAGGTTGCTTGTAAGGACATTGAATCAAATTGGCGATGCTACTTGAAGGAAGTACATGCTGCTTTTGGATGAGAATACCAGAACAAAAAACCTAGAAAGAACAAGCTATCTCTAATTGTAACAAATGTTCTAAAGTACATTATATTATTCACAATATTCAATCACTTTGTGCTGGCAGTTTGCATAGTTTCTGCCACAACGTAAGAATTTCTCATCTTTATTGATATGATCTATCAAGAAATGTTTGTTCATTACTTTCTGCCACAAAGTTCAGATCTATGTTCACATTTATGTGTTCAAATTATCTCTACCTTCCATTACAAATCATATTTAATATTGACTTTTGAGGGAGCTAGTTGTTGTCACTTAGGCTTGTTAAATGTTCTTTTATTGGCATATTTTGGTTCTTTTGGTATAAGTGAGACTATTCTCCCCTGACCTTTGTGAGTTCCAGTTTAATATACATTAGAATGACAAACAATCAAGTACATCCCTTAGGTAGTGCTACTTTCTTGTCATCGCTTAAGTTTTCATGTATTGCAAACTAATTGTTGTTATTTGTTCACTGGTTATTGTCATAATAAAGCTCACACCCATTCACACTAAAGTGGGGTACTGGTAGTTTTTTCCACTTTTCATACATGTCTTTGTGTCAATTAGGACCATTACTTTTAGTAATACGTTTGTAGTGCTAAAGAAGACTAGTGATCTTTGTCTTGTCGTGAACTCTACTACTTCAGGAACAACGTACTGGAGCATTTCGGCTTGTGGAGAGCTAGGACATCTCTAGAGGAAGGAAGAATGGCTGGAAGAGTAGCACCTATCTATTTATCTGCGGTTGTTCATCACCTAAGACGAAAGGATAAAACTAAAAGAGCCTAATGCACATCTTAACGCGTGCAGTATTTTCCAGAGCCTAAGTTCTTTCGTGTTGCATGTACCAGGGACTGGTTAAATGTCTTCTAGTGTTGCAACATTGCATGTAATTATATGTCAGCTTTGACAAGGTGTTTCAGATATTTGACAAACAATAGCTAAGAAAGGTCTTAAACTTTTGTGGCCAACTATGGGCAAATAGACATCTACAACCCATTTGAAAAATCAACTTTTGCAACAGGTGTTGAGTATTTACCATTGCTTTCACCATGGCTTGTGTCGTTGGTGAGTTGGGCCTTACTGTCCTCTTGTTCTACTTTTCTTTTTCTGGTTCTCTTAAGAATTTGATTACTCGTTGTTTCCTCAACACTTCCGTTCCGCTCATCATCCTATTAACAAAACAACAATTAGTCAATTGAAGCTCATGCTCACATAAATGAAAACCCTTACTAGATCAATGAAATGGCAAACAATATCCAAAAAGAAGCTTCTCAGAGAATGAGACAAAAATATAGATAAATTGAAAAATCAAGATTAGAATAGGTTCGATCGAGAAAATCCTAGAAATCACTCAAAAACCTTCAAACATAGATTTTATAGGTCTCTCATTGATATCTTTCATTTGCTTTTGACTAGTCCCTTGTTAAAAACATAGTCTGGTCCACTTAGCACTCCGCACAAGCGCATTCCTAATAGTCCTACATAGATATCAAATATCACAGAAGCAAACCTAATTCCTCACTTTATTCTAAGTCCGTGTTTCCAAAAACACAATGCATGCAACCTATCAAGTATTCGGAGGCTTATATATTTGAGCAAAAAAATATAGTACCACATAAGAAAATATAATTATTAGTCTATAAAGGAAAACTACAATATTCATCTTTGCATATTAGTAAAATAGTTCATAATCACACATGCAGCATGCGGTGATCAATTAACTCGCAAGTAGTGACCATGGATAAACAACACATTTGATCAATGTTACAATGTTCAAATATGCAATACATACTTGAGAGTACTCTAGAAGATTTGGGAAACAAGATACCATGGAAGATACTAGAGATAATTCTTCATGGCAAAGTGAGAAGCTTCTACAAGACATTAGATATTTTCCATGAGGGTTCTAGAGTAACTAGACTTAGATATTTAACATGGAAGATGCTAGACAAATCTCTTCATGGATAAATAGGAATGATCTAGATTTAGATATTTTAGTAGATAATTTTAGAGTAAAGATATGTGTAGTTGAAGGATTTGGATGGTTACCACTTGGAACCAATTATATGGGCTTGTATAAGTATAAATAGGAGTGCCAACTCCTCCCTCATGTACAACTAAGAGAGAAACTACCAAGTACAAGAGAGTCTTAGGGATGGTCATGGGAAGGCCATAATACTAGTGGTAGGATAGCCACTTAAGAGTATTGTACCCAAGTTGTGTTTCTATGTGCTAGGTTTTTTTTAGCTGGGTGAAATAAACTGAGCAGTTTGGGGCAGCTGCGCCATCCACCAACATGCCCATGCATTAGATGGGTCGAGGCCCATGAGCTGGCCTAGCAACGAATGAAAAGCGATTCGGATCTGAGAAATTTGTGGACAGAGCCCTCAAACAAATATTGACAGCTAGAATGACATGGATCAAAATTTGATTGCAATAAAAAACTTCATGTAGGAGCAGTTTACATAATTCTTGAACTAGTATAGTGACATAAGATGAGGCCGATGTAAAGTACTCATTTTAGCCACATCTAAGCGCACTTTTAACCCTACAATGACTAGTATACTAATATAAGATGGGCCCACATAGAGTATCATGTAAGCCACATCTAGGGCATAGTTTTCAGAATTCTTCAATCTCTAGTGTTGGATCGATGGCTTCTGACAGAGGGGGGTAAATGTCGAACACTCAAAAGTTACTATTCAAAACTTTGCATTAGAGCCATGCAAAAGTGGAGTACAAAATCTTAACAGTGCAGCGGAAGAAAATGTTCAAATTAGAATGATCTCGGACAGAAATCCAACTCAAAAGAAGACAGAGAACAATCTCGAAGTCTCCGGAAAAATCCCGAAGCCTCCAAGAAAATCTCGGATGTTCAAAAATCCAATCCAAAGAGGATAAAGAGCAATCTCAGACCCGGTGAGCAGCCCAGTGGTGATCAGGACAAGGAGGCCACAGATGATTATCAAGAGGAGCAGCGGCCCAGAGATGACGATGAGGAGCAGGAGCCAAGCGATGATGATGATGAAGATGAGGAGAAGCAGTCCAGCGATGATGATAATCTGGAGCAAAAAGAAGTATTCACCGTGAAGAATATTCACTACTTGCTTAGAGAACTTGAAGACGTTGAGATGGCCGTCAAATTTTTCTTCTTGCTAGTGTTGGAAAGATTACTGCTGCCATCAACCCTCCATTATTCGAGCGTAAGGATGGTAGAAGCAGTACAGGATCTTGAAAAATTACAGTGCATTGACTAGTGTAAACTATCTATGAAAATTTAAAAATTTTGGAGTCTCCGAAAAAATCTCGGAGTGTTTAGAAATCCAATCCAAAAAGGACAGAGAACAATTTTAGAGTCTCTGAAAAAAATCCTGGAGTCTCCACAAAAATCTTTGGTGCTCTGCAAATCCAATATCAAGAGAACAGATAGAAAACTCAGTCTCCGAGTTCCCAAAAACATGTTGATTGTTGCTCAAAGAAACTCATGCAGATTTTGATCTACTTGGTGGAGTTGAGTGAAATTTTACATAGTAGTAGATAAGGAGATTACGGAGCTATTCCAGTTGGAATCTTATCAAAAAATTATTTATGCTAAGAGTAATCCTTGATTTACTACCAGCTTCTTTGTGTCTTCAGCAGACGACCTTGGGAGCTTGTCCTGGAGGGCTTCGACGTCCACCCCCAAGTGGCGGGCCTTTATCAGCGCCAACACCATCACAACAGAGTCCTGGACACCTCGCCAGAGCTGCTTCGTGACGTGGGCATCTATCATCGGCTTCAAATCACCAAATGCCCGAATCGACTCAGCTACCCGGAGAGCTGGACCATCCATAGAATGGACCGAAATCCCAACTCCGTTCAGAGCTGCCTCAAAATGGCCCAAGGTGGAGGCCAAGGTGTCGTCAAGGAACGATGCCCTAGACTCTGTCCTCTTCAGGGTCCCCTGGGTCTCCGACAACTCCTTGGCCAGTTGGGCCATCTCCGCCTCCACCTTGGTCTTCTCGGCCTCTAGAGCGGCTTCCTGTTTGGTCCACCGAGACCTCTCCTGCGCAAGAGCAGCCTCAGACCGGGATTTCTCCTGCTCTAGAGTAGCCTCTGACTGGGCTAGCTGCCCTTTCAGGTGCTCGAACTCCGAGTAGGAAGAACCTAACCCAGACAAGATGAGCTGAAAAGAAAAAGGCAAGTTAACCTCAAATCAAAACAAATCAGTACTAACCTTGTCAAAACACTTACCTTTATCAGGTCCTCACGAGTGCCTTCGGGTCAAGACCTCCTGTGAGAAGCGTCACGACCTGCGTTGCTAGCCCAAAACTAGACGGCCCTTCGACTTCTGTAGTCGGAGTTTGAGCTCCCACTGAGATTGATGGACTGACCTCCTTGATCGGGGGCTCGGAAGCTTCCCTAACCGGAGACTGAGCTGCCTTCAGAACCAGATCAATCATCACCGAGCCAAACCTCGGGGTAGAAGGGTCATCCTGCGGCGTAGCATCGACTGCCTTGGGTATGGGACTCGTCATCCTGAAAGCATTTACTCAAACACAGTGCCCATAAACCGAGAAGAGGCAAAGAGGAAACTAATACTTACTTCAGCTTCTTCGGGCGATACACGACCTTGACCCTGTCAATCCCGACATTTGAGGATGATAAGGAATCCTACTCAGAGACGAGTCCATACCCGGTATTGCATACCCTCTTTATAAGGACCCCGGAACCCTGCGAAGAGGACAGAGCCGAAGAGATCGGAACTTAGAAGCACAACAAGCCTTCAAGCCAAAAGCCTAGCCTGAAGACCTCCGAGCAAGTAGAAGAGAAGACCAGTCTCGCCATCCACCTCCGACTAGTAGTAGATCCAATTAGATTAGCCACAACCTCTTGTACTTTGTCTTGAGATTAATATAAGACTCACAGGGCGTAGGGTTATTATTCTAAAGGAGGCCCAAACCTGTATAAAATCTCTTGTTATCCACGGGTGCGACTTGGTATCAGGAGTCCCTACCCCTACTCTTCTTATCATCACATATCACGTAAGATTGACGGTACACCGATCGTCGACAGATGGCCCCGACCGTGGGTATTCTTTTTACCAATGTCGCCAATCTTCCGTTGACTGAGATTGCGACGAGATCCGGCTACTCGGATGAAGGGTTCTATGAGAACTTCACCCTTCTAACTAATAAGGGGCCGATGAACGGTTGAGTGGATCTAGGCGATCTCTACCCTGAAGATAAGTCCGATAGCGACGTCAGTCGCTTGATGGGCAAATACGCCAAGACCTATGGAGTCACGTTTGGATCACCCGATCGCCAAAGTGTTAGCGTAAGTAACGCAAGTCCCATGTCGGGATTATCCCCGGCACGTCCCAACCACTTGGGAAATCGAAGAAACTATCCGGAGATCACCTCCGATGACAAATCCATGATGGATCTAGACTACACTTCCAGTAGATCGTGCCCCTCGAGAAGTTCTTGCTATTGAGGATGGGAACGAATCTCCTTAAAATCTGAATCATTAGGATGAAGTAGTAGATCCACAACGGATGGCCGAAAGCCAACATCAATGTCAAATAATGCCTCAGGATCTGCCACAAGACACCGCGCAGGCAGGTCCAGGTACTTCTCAACCCCAATATGGTGTTAGACACTTCAGTTCTCAGACTGCCCAACAGCTCTCCCAGATCCAACACCAACTCCGGCAACCTCCCATTGCAGATCTGAGTACCCCTGCGAGAAAACTTTGGTTACGCGAGATGGAAGACGGTATCCTACAATCCCGAGAACAGGCTGAGTCAGCTCATCGAGCCGCGACAACCAACAGTTCCAATGGGAGAAGGGTTCGCACCCATACTCCTTGCGACGAATCAGATCAGGAAGGAAGACATCCCTGGAACCGAACAACTCGGGAGGACGGACAGCTCCGACGACGTCTTAGGAACTCATCGATTCGGAACCACCCAGTTGCGGATTTACAAGAAGTCATTAACTAGAGAAGGCGTCCAAGGACCCTGTCAAACCAGTTGCCTAGTCGAACGGATTCTCAACACCAGTACCGAGGTCAGGCTCAGTCCCCGAGTCCAACTAGCAGGATCCCCACATCTGGTCGGGGAGTCATCAAGGGATGTCAGGCCTTTCTCCCCGGAGCTCAGGAGGGTCCACTAGCCATCCCGATTCAAACCCGGGTCAATTAGAAGTACAATGGATCTACTGATCCAACAGAGTTCCTGCAGATCTACGCAACAATAAGTAAAGCAGCCGGAGGAAACGAGAAGGTCATGGCCAACTACCTTCCCACAACTCTCAAAGGACCAGCCAAGACATGGCTAACCATTTTGCAGCCTGAATCAATTCACTCGTGGGAGCAACTCTGCAGTCAATTTCAGGGTATGTCACGTCCCGATTTTCCAAAACCCGAAAATTAGGGCTTTCAAAAACTTTTTGTTAATAACGCTAACTGAAATATACCCGATTAAAAACTTTAACTCAAATCTTGGTAAACCCCAAAGCGGCGCAAATCAAAATCTTCCGCCCTCATGTCCTCTCCCATTTTCCTACTCGGTATAGCTCAGACCAACATCTGCAGCTAAGTGCCCACATGGTACTTTTGCAAAGTTGAAACGGTTACTCGTCATAAACCTCTTCCTAATGTCTTGACCTTCTGTTGTCTAATTCGACATGTTCGATCATGAGTGTGTGCACGTATATACGCATATACGCCAAACCCTATCGCAACATTTCATGTGATCTCTTTCCCTCCTGGACGCATGTGATCACCTATCCATCGCGTTTATCTTGTCACCGATTCGACCCCACGCCCCCTTGGCATAATGCAATCCCTGCACACCTTTTTCCTTACCAGGCTATTTGTGTGTCCATATACGCGCACTTGCAATTCCCTATATACGTGCCTAAATTTTCCCAAGCATATGTGGGCACATACACCTTGGAAACCCCAACACATCCTCTCATGCGGTCATTCGAGTTTCCTCAAAAAGTTGCGTCAATTTCCACAGAACCCTTCGAAATAAGACGTGTCCATTTTAATCTTGCATTTGGACTAATTATCCCCTCTCATCTTACCGGTTTAATAGTATGCCAATGGAACCAAACTTTCTCTGGAGTAGCAAGAATAAAACAAACCGCATGTGTATATATTCATAAGCAGGCATGCAACATTAATGCACTCCATGACTCCACATATGATCACCTCCTAATTTAATTGGAATAGTTATTCAACCAAATACCTCCCTTGTGCTAGAATTCAGCGCCTAATTTCCACTGGACTTCTACCGCATCAGCAAGAGCTTCAGGTCACGTTGCTCGTTCCAGCACAGCCCGTCATTAAAACCCTGCTAGCTACTTCCATATGTCTACACCCCATTTACTAGCTCTCCCCTCGTGCAGTCATTTCTCTCCCTGCTCACCTTGAACACGTTGCTCTGCTCCATCTTTTCCTGTAGTAGTCGGTGCCAAACTTGCCTAGATTCCTGCCGTGGCCAGTGTCGTTCTTTCTCTGTCCTTCCCTATTCATCTACAGCCGCAGCCAGCTGTCTAGCTTCTCTCATTAGCTCTTCCCCCCCTCCTCCATTTATCCTATGGCCTGTCACACCCTGGTTTTCCAAAGCCCGAAAATTAGGGCTAACAAAAACTTTTTCGTTAATAATGTTAGCCGAAAGCACGCCCAATCAAAACTTTAGTTCAAATTTTGGTAAAGCTAAATACCAAAATGGGAAAACCTTCATTCTTGATTTTATTAATCTCCGTTTGCCGAAACCCTAATTCCAAGCCCTCGATTCGCTCCCTTCCTGTTGAAAACTAATTCCTCTTAAAAACCCCACCTCATCGTCCAACTCCGTATCAATCCTACATATGTATACCCTCAAATTTCTCAAAGTGTATATGGACACATACATCCTGAAGCCCTAACTCAACATTCGGCTCTGCCACAACTCCGTGCATATATACACGACTATACCCGAGCATCGCATGTCTATTTCATCCACGCATAAACTCTATACCTGAAAAACATCACCAAGTGTATGTGGGCACATACACCCCAAACCCTATTTTGTCCTTCCGGTAAAACCCATAACCACCACGAGTATTTTTTCCTCTCCTTACCACATGACATAAAAATATCTTTCCCATCTCTACCAGGTTACCATACTAGATATGAAATATCTATCCTTTTCACCCTTTCCTATTATCTCTCTGGCATTAAATCCCGAGCTGTCACCTTTTCCCTCTCCTTTCTTTTCTGTCTGCAGTAGAATCAGCTAGCAGCCACAGCAACACCCAGGCCACGTCCCCGCGCAGCTCAGCACTCCTCAACCTGAGCTTCCGAGCTGTCCCTCCTACTCACAGTCTCCCATTTCTTTTCTCTCTAGTCCGCGTCAAATTCACCCAATGCTTCCCTGCTATTGGACCAATTCAGCTCAAGGTCCAATTTTCCCTATAGCCACAGCACTGGCCATCACCTCCCGAGCACTGCTCTTTTGAACACGTAGCACTGCCAACTCAAAAGCTCAAAAAAATCGGTGCCTAACTTCTCATGCAGCTAGCATCAGTCACCTCTATCTGGTCACCTCGCCAGCCTGCTTAGAACAGCAGCTACAGCTAGCACAGCACTAACACCGTACCATCCACCCCATGGATTTCTTCCCTATAACCAGAGAGCCTCATCTTCCCCTCCATTCCATTCCTTCCAAGCTGAGCTCGCCCAATCCTCTTCTTCCCGAGCTCAGCAAATCGCCAAGCTCCCTCTACCGCACTGGTTTCTCTCCCCATCCCCAAACCGAGCTGCACATTTCTCTTGGCCTGAGCTACAACCGAGCTCCATTGCCTTCTCCCCTCCTCACTCCTGCTATCCCCATTGCTTCAACCCAAGCAGCCGTGCGCCCTTCCCCCATCTCCCATAGCAACCTGAACTGCTCACTGCCACAGGACGGCGCAGCCGAAGCCATTGCCGTCGCCGGCAGGAGTTGTGCCGCCGCCGGCCCCAACCACCCTCGCCTGGCCAGCCACCCCCAAGACCCCCGCCGAAGGAGACGCCGCCGCGGGCTCCGTTGCTGCCATCCGCGCCACCCCGCAGCGCCACCGCCACCAGATCGGACCGCCGGCCCCCCTGTGCCCCATGTCGCCGCCCTAGATCCGACGCTCGCCGCCGCCGCCAAGGCGCCTCAGATCCACCGCGCCGGTGCTCCCCCGTCGCCGGCCGAGCCCGGGACTCCGCCCCTCGCCGCCGCCGGTTGAATCCCGTCCGCCGCCTCTCTGCTACGGGCGACGCCGCCGCTCCAGCACCAGCCAAGGCCGGCTGCCTCTGCCGCCGCCAACGCCACCCTGGCTCCAGCACCAGCCAAGGCCGGCTGCCTCTGCCGCCGCCAACGCCACCCTTCTCACCTCCGGTAAGGGCCATCCCAAGCTCCACAACTCACCGCCACCGATTGAATCGCCGCTGCAGCTGCTCGCCCCGCCCCAAGATCGCCGCCGGTGTTTCCCTCTGCTGCCGTCGCCGCCTTCCCTTCCTTGCTCCGGCCGAGCCCCAAATCCCCATTCCCCTCAGTCCCCGCTGCCGGCGCCTAACCTCCTTCCCCATTCCTTCCTTTTCCTCTCTGCTCTGCTGCTCAGTATAGCTAACCGAGCTCCTTAAGTAAGCTAGAACCGGCTGCCGCTAATGAGCCAATTAAGTATTAGGGCAGTTAGTTAGTTGTTGGTTCGTTAGTTAGCTGTGTTAGTTAGGAAGTAGTTAGCTAGCTAATTAATTAGTTAATAATATAGTTAGCTAGTTAGTAAACTAGTTAGTTAATTAGCTAACCCGTTAGTACGATAGCTAGTTAATTAGTGAACCAGTTAGTTAGTAGTTAGTTAAATTGTTAGTTAATTAGTTGATCGAGTAGTTAATTGGTTAATTTGCTAAGGTAGTTAGTTAGCTCATTAGTTAATCAATGAGCTAATTAGATAGTTAGCTAGCTAGTTAGTTTAGTTAGTTAATTAGCTGGTCAGTAGTACATTAGTTAGTTAATTAATTAGTTAATTAAATAGTTAGCTAATTAGTTAATTAGCTAGTTAAGTAATTAATTAATTAGTTAGTAGTTAACTAGTAGTTAGTTAGCTGATTAGTGATTAGTTAGTTAATTGGTTAATTAGCTAGGGCAATTAGTTAGTGATTAGTTAATTAGTTGATTAGTAGTTGGTTAGTTAGCTAGTTAGGTAATTAGTTAACTAATTAGTTAGTTAGTGAATTAGTTCACTAGTTAGCTATATAGTTAGTTTAGCAATCAGCTGGCTGTAGTGACGAAACCTAGCCCAGAGTACTCCCTGCCTTCCCTTTTAAGAGCGATGCATATGCTATATACGTTCATCCAGTGCAGCCCCAAAATAAATCGACTTACACCACCCAGTAAAAGCAGGTAATGTCGACTTACGACCTAATCTACAGGTTTCTTCCAACTTAACGCGTCTTTATTTTATGTGCGTGTATAATAATTGCCTAGGGTAAATCTTGTTCTCGTGAATTGAGCTGAATGAACCTAAAACCGTTTAAGTTGTTATTATTCCATGTTAGGAGACAAGTACGTAGGGTTCCACCTTCCTTCCCAAAACCGAAAGCCCTGAAACCCTAACGCGACAGGAACTTATGGTAGCTATGTTTATCCGGATAACCCAAAGCATCCGATCCTATTATTCTAAAAGCCTTGCCGCCACGGCAGCTACTCCTTTCATCGCGGCAAGCTACTGTCGCAGCTCCTTTGCCCTGTCGTGGCAACCTCTTTTCCCCCGCCGCGGCAAAGCTATGCCCCACCGTGGCAGCACCGCGACAGCCTCCCTCCCGTCGCGGCAACTGCCGTTGCCATTTCCCTCTGCCTCGGCAAGCCTCTACCGTCGCCGCATTGTTTCTACCACAGCAAAACCTTGTCCCTGCTGCCTAACTCCTGCCATGTCAAGCCCCCATCGCCGCTTGCCACCATGCTCCTACCGCGACAGCAAGCTATCTCCGCGCCCTGTTTATTTCCGGTAGCTCCTTAGAATCAAATAGTCTGTCAATAACGTTATGATTTCATGTGCTGAAGTTTCTGATTCAATGTTATTTGGTTCTTCTTTGCCTCGTTGATTTATTCGCCGTTCTTTTCGACGTGTAGATACAACGTTAGGAATTATTGCGCGGAGGAATTCGGGCAGCTGACGAATCGGATTCAAGACCAAGACCGGAACAATATTGCCAGGCAAGCTTTCCCACTTTGATCATGTCGAAATCCCATATATGCAAAGTTATGAATATTTTGTTTACGAACTCTGCATGCTATGTGATTATAAACGATATTTTATGTAGAGGTAGTTATACCCATTAGTTGCAAGATACCTAGGTCCGAATATCCTTCCTTGTAACCCTAGGTATATTCAGCGGTTGACTCTCGACCGTCGAATAATTAAGGTTATAGGTGTTAACCATGCTTAGCCCTGCTATAGTCAAAAACCAAGTTTTAAACATCCCGTTGGGATATGGGAAAACAAACCCTCGGATGGCATATGCTGTCCGAGGTGACTTTCACAAATAAAGGTTTATCACAAATCAAAAGAAAAGAGGAGATGATTTGGATTCGGGCGAGAGTATTAAGGGCAGCCAGGGGCTGTAGAGGAATTGATGATGGCACGGTCGTCCGGGAACGATCGTGGGTTGAGGAAATGGAGTCTCGCTCGAATCAGTTAAGGACCGAGCCTAAGTGCCGCTAAACCGGTTCCATTACCGTACGTCCACATGTCCTTTATGGGAAGGACTTGGCTTAGTACCCCGGCAAGTATTAGGGTTTGGACCCGTGGGAAGTAGGGAGTTAGTGCTAGGTGTTTTAAGTCCTAGAGGATCCACCTACGCTAGGCGGGAGGTGCTGATACGACACAAAGGTGGAGAGCCCCAATTTGATGTCCAGGACATGCAAACTTGGGTATTCACCTAGCGGGTCCAACTCTAGTATGGAAGCGGGCGAAGGTCTCGTTGTAGTAACCTTGGTAGTATACCTGGGCCCGGTATGCCCCGGGGTGACCTACATCTTGTGGGTAAAGCCGTACAACCTCTGTAGAGTGTTAAAAACTATTCGAATAGCCGCGTCCTCGGTTATGGACATGAACTGGCAAGGCCACACACTGGTTAGACTAAGTGTTGTTTGCGAAAGCATGGGAAAAGGGATTAAGGACGTGGGCATGATGTGTCCACAGAGGGCAATTTACGCTACAGGCTGGTAGCAAGGAATTGCCGGAGGAGTAGGCTAGCCGTGTGATTCGGGATACACGGGCTGAGCCAGGGGCACTCGCCGAGCTATCCAGGATAGTGTCAGTTTGAGTGTTGTACCGAGAAGCTAGACATGTTGCCCAGGGTAATATGGTCTGAGCTGTCTCGAGGATTGTAAGGAGGTAGCCGGGTCTACCTCGGGAGGATTCTGTTCATTTTACTTTAAACAGTTTTACTAAATTGCTTTTGAATCTACTATTCAAGTATTTAAATTACGCACTTACTTTTCCGCACATTAAACAGCTTAGAGTAGAGCTATTCCTTGTTTATCCTCTGCATAAATTATTTCCGTATACTCCTTCCTGTGGGAATAGCTTGCGAGTACATTCAATGTACTCACCTGGCTTGTTGATTTGGCCAGACGAAGAAGACATCAGACCTGAAGATAAGATTACAGACGCGAACGCTAGGGTGTAATCCCCAGTCAGTTGCCTGTCGGGTATGGCTTACTGATGGGCCACCTCTCCGTTGGATTTCCGCTGCAAGTTTATAGCCGTTGGGCTAAAGGTATCAGAATATCGACCTTAACGGTCTATTTAATTGTTTTACGCGTGTATGACAATGATATACAGGTTAACTCGTGTGTATCGGCTACTGATCCAGGGACCGGTACAGTGACCACGAGGGAGTTCCCGGCTTAAAAACCGGGGGCGCCACATGGCCGAAGCCACTTTTCCCCATTCCCCCACGGAGTCAAGCTCTCCCCATGCTCCTTCAATTCACTGCCTCAGATCAGGATAAGTTCCCTCCTCTGCACCTGAGCTACTTTACCCACTGAGCACTCTAGGCTCGTCTGCCCCTTTTCCCCATTGCTCCTTCTTCCCAAGCAGCTCCACACCCTCCTCATTGCCTGCAAGCCAAGCTCCTCCCTTCCCTCAACTGTACCCGAGCTCCCTAAGCAACCCATCCTCTGCTCTTCGCCCCATCAACACAGCCGAGCGGATCCTTGCGCCCCCATTTCTTAAGAACCCGAGCTCTCTGTGCTCCATCTCTGGCAAGAACTCCGCTGCAGCTCTACCCTGCACCAGCCGCGCAAACCGACGCCGCTCCCTTCTCTGTTGGCCGCCGGAGCCACCGGCGTGTGTCGCCTCAGACCTATCCAAGCGTGACGCGGCCCCGTCGTGCCCCACGGTCGCCGCTGGCGTTCCCCTCTCCGGCCCGCTTACCCCGGCATCTCCCCGCCATCCCACCGCCGATGGCGCCGATTGGAACCGCCGCCGCTCCGCCCATCTCCGCCACCATTTTCCCCAATCACCGCCGCCAACTCAACCACCTATGCCGCCGCCCGTACCAGTCGGCCCCCACCTGGAGCTCGTCCCGCGAAGCTGGTCCCGACCGCGCTGCCGCACCGGTGAGCTTCCCCACCGCTCTGGAGCGTCCCGCCTCCCCAGCCTTCCTCCTTCCCTCTCCTCTGCCAGTCCAGCAGCCGACACGGTGCCGCCGCCCGCTGGAGCCGCCGCCTTGAGCTCTCTCTTCGCCCCGGTCGCCCCCGACACCAGCGTGGGCTTCGCCGCCGCCAGCTTCTCCCCAACTGGTCGCCCCTGCCTGGACCGCAGAGCCGCCATCCGCCTTCCCGTTGCCGTCGGTCCCCACCGCCTTGGCCCATGTGCCACTCGCCTCTTTGTTGCGACCCAGATCTGCCGCTGGTAAAGCTCACTGAGCCACCGCCGTTGCCTCTCCCCGCCTTTCCTTTGCCGCTTTCTTTTTTTTTCCCAGCACACGTGAGCGGAAGAGGCCAAAAACAGAAATCAACAACCATTAACAGCCAGTTCCTAATTAGTAAAAACTATTCTAATCTGGTTCAGCTGGTTCGGATAGCTACAGGCCGGTTTTCCAAGTAAACCTTCTGGTTCTAGAAAGCAAACAGAATTTGGAACCTTTTTGGTTCAAGTATAATTTCAGAATTTGAATCCTTTTGTTTGAAACAGCGAGGAATAGACTTAGACTTTATTTTCTGTTTCTTTAGTTAGCATATACATTGTAACTCCAGAAAAGCCCTAACCAAAATTTCTGCATAATCTCAAACCTTAAGCATATATCCAGGATAGTTTATGTGATTACGAATTAAATAACCTAGCTATGTAATCCCGTATGTATGAAAGAAATAGAAAACGACTAAACTAAGACTTGGGGTGCCCAAAATATGGAATTCACGTATTCCGGAACGTTTGAATTTCTAAAACACAAAAAGGAATAGGAATCCCAAAATACTTTTAATAGGCTTAGTAAAACTTAGGTCCCCTTATGAGTGTGATCCATCAATTCGTGTGAGCTGAGATTTAGCTAAGTACCTAGACGATGACCAAGAATTTATAAGTAGGGATTCCGGCATTTCTATTAAGAACTAAAGACCTCGAGGGACTCGTGAGCTAAGCTGAATAAACCTAAGTCCATTTAAGCTATCATTATTTCATGCTAGGAGACAATTACTTAGGGTTCCACCTTTCTTCCAAAATCGAAACCCTAGTTGTGTCCTTTAGACCTTAACTGCTAACAAACTAAGTTATTCGAAATCCTAAAAGGTTGTTACACGTATACAACCCCGGACAACCCTAACGACAAACGTAATCGTACACCCTCCGAGGACCCTAAAACCCTAACTCGTTATCACTTATTAAACCACGCATCCGATCGACATCAATTCGTATGCGCCTCATGATTTCTTGGGATTTGTTTGGATCTTTCGTGCTTGGTCGTTACTCGATATTTTACCGTGTAGTTGACGGAGTGACGTACGTTCGCAAGAAAGATCCAGAGACGCCGCCATCTCAAGATCGGAACCAAGAATCGCCAGGCAAGCTCTTCTTCTTTGATCATGTTGAATCCCATGATTGCGAACCATTTATTTTGATTGCAAAACATGCATGCTATGTGATAGAAAATGATATTTTATGTAGCAATAGTTACATCCGAAATGGTAGAAACCCTAGACCGATCCCGTTCCTTGTCACCTTAAGGAATACGTATGTTCCGAAGAAAATAATCGGAAACCTAGGTGTAGTATATACATATATATTGCTTAGCCCCGCAGTAGAAAATCTAGGTTTTCGCAAAAGTAAACAAATCCCGGAAATCTCGTATGAGATAAACTTGGGATGGATCGCTGTGACCGAGGGAGGAGAAGTCACGGTATAATCCACGGGTTGGATGTTCGAAGGGTAGTTTTTGTAGAGCAAAAAAACAAAATGGAGATGATTTGGATCCGGGTTAGAAATGAAGGGCGTGAGCAGGAAGGAATAAAAGCGAGCTAAGACCCAGTGGGGCACTCGCGGTCCGTGCGACGGACAAAGTGTGGAGTCTTTCTCGGATCACTTAAGGACCGAACCTACCGTGCCGCTAAACCAGGTTCTCCCCGTACGTCCACATGTCCTTTATGGGAGGACTTGACATTTACCCGTCGAGTGCTAGTATCTGGACCCGTGGGCAGTAGAAAGTAGGTGACTAGGCAATTTAAGACCTAGAGAGCCTATCCCGCAAGGTAGGGAGTTGCTCGACACAAAGATGAGAATAGTCTCACTTTAGGATTTGCGAGGCAAAAGGTAAAGTTGGGTAAAACATCTAGCGGGTCCAACTCTAGTATGAAACGGGTGAAACGTCTCGTTGTATTAGCCCTGTCAGCATACGGTGCACAGTATGCCCAGGGCGAACTACATCTTGTGGGTAAAGCCGTACAACCTCTGCAGAGTGTTAAAATCTATTCGAATAGCTGCATCCTCGGTCATGGACAATCTGGAATGGCCACACAACCGGTTAGACTATATGATGAAAAGTGGGTCATGGGATTAAGGACGCATCGCCTGATGGGCATGCAGAGCGAGTTGGGAGATCCTCGTGTAATGCGATTACACGGGAGGTGTGGTAATGAGTGGGACGCCGTTCTACCGGAGTGTAGGAACGGCTATCTGAGGAGAAAGGTGGTATTATCGGACGTCGTTCTACCTGAGGGTAGGAACGGCTATCTAATGCAGATAAATGGCCGCTCCTGTGGCGGACGGCCGAATTGCAGGTATGCTATTATGGCTGATTGGTAAGACTCGGCAAGGCCGAGGTTGTTTTCGAAAACATGCTTTTATTATCTACTTAATTATTTCTGAGGAAAACTTACTCTTCCGCACAACCATGAAACATAGGTTAGAGCTTCTTTATTGATTTCCCCGGTGCATGCATATATCTGTGATATTCACCTTGAAGGGGAGCTTGCGAGTACATTCAATGTACTCACCTGGCTTGTTGATTTGACCAGATAAGAAGAAGAAATGTTCCGAAAGTACCGACGACGAATACGAAGGCTAGGGCATTACCCCAGTCAGTTGCCTGTGTGGTTTGGCATATTGATGGGCAAGTTATCACGTGTTTATACTCCGCTGCCATTTCAATCCGGCCAATCGGCCTGGTATGTATAATTAAAGATATTGCCGATCATTTATGTATTAAACTCGGTATTGTATGACTTGGTATCAAGTATACTGTGTGTACTGGCTACTGATCCAGGGACCGGTATAGTAAACACAGGAGCTTATCCGGTCTTAAAACCGGGTACACCACAGGGTAACTTCCAGGGCACATACATCCGCCCCGGCAAAGCAAAAGACCTCTCCCTACTCTTTCAGACAGACGAGGAGACTTTGCGCCAGTTCATCCTATACTTTAGCAATGTCCGCAACACGATTCCAAAGGTGACTAATCATGATGTCATCCAAGCTTTTATTCGAGGTTGCAGGAATCATATGTGCACAGAAGAAGTCGTCATGGCTACCCCATGAACAGTCAAAGAACTGATGGACATCGCTGACAAGGCAGCCAATACTGAGAAAACCCTCTTGTTAATCGAGGAGTGAGAGCAAGGCATAGAGCGTCCCCAACATGGGCTCTGTAGCAACTCAAAGAACAAGCGCAAAAAAAAGCCCTTTAAGGGAAGCAATGAAAAAAGAACCAGGACAAGGAAAGTTATGGCAAGCTTTCCCGACAAGATCACTGGACCACCTCGTGGCAAGAATAAACCACAAGCAAAGACAGAGCATCTTGGCAAGGTCTGGTGTGACTTCTACCAGACCGATAGACACAAACAAAGATAGAACATCCTCTAATACAGCTATCTCACAAAGTTTTTCTCAAAAGGTTTGAGGAGATAAGCCCCCTCATCCTCTATTTATAGTGGGGAGGGACAATCCCCTCTTCCACTCTTGGACCCCATACTCTATGGGCCTAACCTAACTAGCATGCATCTCAAAATATCTAACTAGCTTAGCCACTCTCCAATTTCCTTCCACCCCAAGCAATCCCTAAACCGCTTCCTTGGACATCTCCGCCGCAGTTTCTTGAAGAGCTCCTTGGTGGATTTGACGCTTCTAGCAAAACAACGCCGAGACTAAACGTGGTCTTTACGAATTGGCTCCAACCACTTCTTGTCCTTCATGTACATGATTTTAAATTACATGATGTTGTCACCACCTCCTTGACCGCATTTGAGCCCTTCAAGCTTCATGCCGATCTCACGTGATCGAGCCATCGCCTCACCCAACTCACACCTGCACACCATAGACCAAGCAAAGTGTTACGTGCACAAGATTTTCACTTGACCCAAATTAGTCAACACAACCTATTCCATCAATTTTCAACGAGACAAATTCACCAAACTCAAATTCATCAATCTGCACAACTGAGGTCAGAAGTTAAACTCAGAGCTTCCGGAATTGAAAGTCGGAGCCTTCAACTTCAAATTGGAGCTTCCCACTTCCAACCCGCGGTCCGGGAACCAAGTCCACGGAGCCTCCGAAAATGAAAGTCGAAGCTCCCAACTTCAAACACAGAACTTGTAATATACTACTTGAACATTGAATTCATGAAACCAAACATTCAACTCCAACAACACGCTCTATGACAACATATTCATAATCTGAAATCTAGGAAAACAGTACATCCACAATCATAACTCCCCTAGATTCTACAACTAGCATATTAACATAAGATTGGCCCATGTAGAGTACTCAATCTAGAAGCGTGCACTGCACCTAAATGTTCCTAAAATATTCGATCACGCCGAAAGGCACGGAGACTTCCTCCCCTATCTCCCCGACCGTCTTGCTCAACTCTGCAAACAAACAATAGTTCAGATCACATGTGTCGACTACCTAACAATTCAAAGACCAATGTAAAAGAAATACAAAAAGATATAGTAAGTATGCTGAGGTACTCAGGTACATACACATGGGTCAGTCCTGATCCACAAAACACGTACATACTTTAGTGCTTTACTTGTATCATGTGCCAAAGTATCAACGCTTTTGCATGCTTGTGTATGCATACAGTACGGTCTTTGAATCATACACTAGTAGAATACATACTCAAAAAGCCCTCATGTCTTGTGTCTCGAGGTTTGGTGCTTGCATTGAGCTCCCTTCACTCAATTTTGAGCTCTCTGATCACTGAGAACACCCTTTGCAGCTTGCCATGAGTTTCGACACATCCTCTCTAGGGACCTGTATCCATAGTTGAAATAAGCGTGCAAATGTTCATTACTTATGAAAATTCGTACCGACCAACATGATTGTAACACGCAAATTTGTAGTCAGTGAGCCCACAAGCCCAATGAAACGGCAAAACGTTTATGCCCGACAACACACTCTGCTCAACAAGGAACATGTCGAGTCTATCTGAATTCAGAACTACTACGTTCTTGAATCACTGAGAACTGTTTTTCCTATGTACTTTTCTTTTGATTTGCCTAAACTTCTATGTAGTGGCATGGCCATGTTCACATTCAGGCCTGATCACAGGTTTCATTCAAGTAATGGAGCTAGGGAGTGATCTCTTTATTCATCTAAAAAAAAGTCAGCGAGCAACAAACCTAATCAATCAGGTGGTCAGCGGGTAGCAAGACTAATCAATCAGACCCGCGCAAGGAATCCAGTCGCTGAGCAACAAAACTAATCAATCATGTGCAAATCTATAGTCGCTGGCCAACAAAACTAATCAATCAAGAGCCGCGCGATTCAACTAATCGGCAAGCACAACTAATCGATCAATTAGGGACGTGCAAATCAGCCGGTGCTGGCAAAATTAGTTAAGAACCATGGAAATCATCACAAAGAGGAGATGGAAATCTTTGGATCTTGTACCGTTGGCGCCATCTATCTGGTGTCGGCGGCGGCGAGCGGCGGGCGGCGGCGAGCGGCGGGCGGCGGCGGCGTAGGGTTTGGGCGATTGTGCTGGCGGTGGCTGCGGGGGTTTCTACGTGCTAGATTTTTTCTTACCTGGGTGAAATAAACTGAGCATCTGGGACAGCCGCACCGTCCACCAGCATGCCCAGGCGCTGGATAGGCCGAGGCGGTTCTGGGAATTTTTGGTAATTCCACGAAATGTTTCTCGCAAAAGTATAATTATGTAAAAACCCGTACATTTACTTAAATTCGCTGAAAACTCACATCCGTGTAAAGAGCTTTGAAAATTGGAATAGACGAGCAAATTTTGTATTTGAAATATTTTTAACTTTCTTATTACATATTCTATGATTTATTATATGATATTTACTGTTTTAGTTAATTATAATTATTTGAAATCATAATAATGCATAGAAAACAATACTAGAACTTGTAAGAATTTTTTTTAACCATTAATTGCAAATATTCATGCATATTTACTAGGAGTAAACTCATGAAATTGATGCATGGCTAATATAGGATGCCTACTTACATTAGACAAGAGGTTATGGTGCTCGTCGCCCGAGAGAAAAATTATATAGTTTGGGCCTCCACTAGAAAGCAGATGCCTCTCATGTTCTTGGTGTCTCGGTACCTGAAAGTGAAATTGTAGTTACTAAGAAGAACAAATTTACAATAATGGGAATGCTAAAGAAGCTTCATTCACACGATGAGTGAGTACATGATGGAGAAGGACTCCAAGGTTCTATGAGATATGCTTAGAATGTGTTACCACCACCCTAAATTATTGTTGTCCATAGAGATAATGTTGTACTAGTGGAATAACCTTTGCTTCCAAAACTTTGCATTTGTTACTGAATATAATCTTACCGATGATCTCATCTCAAACTTGAAAGATTATGACCATGAAGTCACAAATAAAGAGATGACTAGTAAGACCATTTTCACTCGACATATGACAACTACTAAGCTGGCAAGAGACTCATGTGCAAGAAAATACTCGACATCTCCATGACTCTCTACTTATAGAAGAAGACATGACGATGTTGTTCATCAAACCTAGATCTTCGTCTAGCTCCTCGTAGAGCCATATTCAGATATATGAATACCCAATTTTCTCAAGAAGAATGTTGAGCACAAGGGATCCTAATTTTAGAGGAAACTTAGGACTATCACGTTTTATGAGAGTCAAAAATAAACTTGCAGCAAATATGGTGTAAGGGGACACTGCTTTAGATACTGCAAGACCTCGCAGCGTGTCAAAGATATCTACCAAATTTATGGCAAAAACCCAAAGACTCGAAGCACATTAATTCTACGTGGCAACTGAAAAAGAGCTTGCAATGATGCAGGTTGCCTAGTTACCAATGCAAGAAGAAAAATGAGGCATCCATTTAATAATTCGTGTGCATCCTATTTTAATTTAAATTTTTGGATAATGATCGTGAGCTCAAGGAGAGCAAATGAAATTCTCGTGACGACGAATATCATGCGGATTTATAAAAAAATTCTCCGATTCAGTTCTTACCTGGAATTAAGTAAGAACAAGTTGAGCAGAACAATTCAATTATCCCATTGAATATGACTTTCAATTCCACAACTAATCGAGCTTGTAGGCAGCATCTAGTGCGACATTACTAGAGGTCTACGAGTTTAAGGTTGGTGATCATGTTTATGAAAGATTTGGAGGCCTACATCCGGATCAAATTTTAGGGATGTTACATAAAGAAAAGAGAGATAAAAGTCCAGTGGCGAATTCAGGTTAAAAATGGAGTAGGCTAAAAGAGAAACCAAAAGACTACAGAAAATACAGTTTCATACAATCAAAATTCATGTATGAATGGACGAGAAAGACAAGGAAGTGAGTAGCGACCTGTATATTAAATTTCAGGAGAAATCGACAATTTTATCTAAACATTTTTAACCCTTTGCAAAGCACGAACATTCAGCCAACCACCTAAAAAAGGGTCGAATTTCTAATTTTCGCGATTTATAAAACCACTTTTCCAAGAGTGAGGTCCATGAGTCCATACCAGTATAAAAACCCTCACTGCTTACACAGGCTATAGCTTCCATCTCCCCGCGCCGCCGCCACGCCGCTACCATGGCCGCGACCACTCCGGCCGAGGCCGACCGGCCGGACCCTTGCCCCGCCGCCACGGCTTCCTCTCCACCGCGTCCCACACCGGAGGAGCTTGTGGCCCGCGCCGTCGCCCCCGTCAAGCCCGCCTTCCTCCGCCCGCCTCCCGTCCGCGACGCCCCCAACGAGGAGAGCAAGTCCAGCGGCGGCGCAGGCGGCGCCTTTGCCATGGAGAAGAAGTCCAAGCGCCAGTTCAAGCGCGAGCGCAAGCAGGTAATAAGAGTAGCGAACGCAAGGTGCTTGCTTTAATGCCCCTGTGTTGTGGAGCAGTGCGTGCCAGGTGCTTGTCGTAATGCCTACGTGTAGTTGCTTGCACTTGGATGGCATTTCCGTTGTGCTGTATCTGTTGCCTGACAAATTGATTTCTTGTTAAGTGATATGTATATCTGTGCAAGCATGACTTGGACAGAATAAGGCTGAAGAATTTTGGGTTACAGTTGATGCTATAGTAAATATGTCCAGACTATCGGACGTGAACCTTAGTTGTTGCATAGGTTCGAGCTATTTCAAGTCTTGAACGTATTTTGAGATGATGTAGTTATACATAATCACTAGTAAGTACAAAAGGAGTGAGTAAGAACCACATACTGAATATAAATATGAGGATTAATAATTTTTAAAGGCCCACGCCGATGCATGTTCTATTTGATTATCGTTTACGAAAGAAGCAAGCTTGTGCACACCTGCTTTCCATCTGATGCAAGTACCAGCTGGTAGCCAGATATAAAATATTTGAGTAATTTCAAGATTTCTGATTACTATGTTGGCACTACTTGTTTAAAGTTACTGTGATCTTGACCACTCTGAGGATATCAGCTTGACGACCAATGTGTACTTGTCAGACTTATCTGTTCTCTTTACCCACTCACGGCACTTTTACTAAGCTGGAATTTTGCACTTCATCCTTTCATATTTTTTTTTGTGTCTAAGTCGGCAATTTTATGTGCTAAGTTCAAAGCGACTTTGTACTCATTATGTTTCATCTACTGCTTGGCTGTAGTAAAAATGTAAAATAACCTACTTTAATTTGCAATGATAATTTGGGGCTGCCTTACTGGTAAGATTTACAAGTTGAGCTCTTTACCATCTTCGTTGCAAAACTGTCTCTGAACTATCCCTGTTGCATACCTGCATTTCGCATCAATTTTCGTCCCTGCTATGCGCTTGCGCCTGGGTCATAAATATCTGCATGCTTTGGTCGTGCGCACGAGATGGCCATGAACATGGCAGGCCTTCTGCGCATGTATGTGTATACATTGTTGTTATGTAGGCGATGGATACTGCAAATTGTCTGTCATCAACTTAATTTGGAGGCATATGTGCTTCACTAAACTTGTCACTTGTGCAGGAACAGGAGTCTGTGTCGCGTCTTTGTATAGCAGTAGCGAAAAGTGGAAATGCAGACGCTTGCAAATATGGTGCTTCTTGCCGTCTCAGCCATGACGTAGATGCGTATTTGGCTCAGGTGTTGTTTTATTTGGCCATTAATATCCCTTGTTGATTGGGTGTTCTTCCTGAACTCTATAACTCATGACTAATCTTTTCATTACTTTCCTTGTGCAGAAACCAGCTGACCTTGAAGGAACTTGCCCATTTACTGTTCTAGAGCAGTTGTGTCCGTATGGAATAACTTGTCGATTTTTTGGTACACACAAGGACAACCATGCACCTTCTGAAAATACTCCAGATGGAAACCATGAGATAAATACTTTGAATAAAGATATTCAAAAGCTCTTATGGAAGAACAAATATAAATTTCCCAAAGCCAGTGCCCAGATCAAACATCTTGGTCTTAAGGTACATAATTAAATTTTGTTGATTCTAATTGTCTATCCGGCCTTTCTGTTTACCCTTTTTCTCACGTCTGTCGATTTACTGCAATATTATAACTCTCTTTATGCATAATTTATTTTTCTTGGAGCACCTTGCATTTTTTATATGGGGTTAATTTTGTACATTTAATGGTTATTACTTGCTAGGCGGCATGGTTACCTAATGGCTAATACATATAGCAGTCGTAAACCTATTTTGGCAATAAAGA
This sequence comes from Stipa capillata, assembly GCA_019208055.1. Classification (NCBI taxonomy): domain Eukaryota; kingdom Viridiplantae; phylum Streptophyta; class Magnoliopsida; order Poales; family Poaceae; genus Stipa; species Stipa capillata. The sequence goes on along the minus strand of JAGXJF010001517.1, from coordinate 42,286 downwards.
AATAATGCTGCATCTCCAATCTTAATGTATGAACTGGCATCTCCAATCTTGATGTATGAACTGGCATGGTTTGTACCCATGCACTGGATGGGTAGTTGCAAACCTGCTTTGCATCAATACTTACTTTCTGCCGCCAGTAAAGTATTTTATGGTATTACAGGCAGTTACTACCAAAAGTTTCTGGTAGGTAGTATATACATGAGCATATTTATCAAATGAACAGCATGGGTCACATTTCTACTGGTATTCAACAAATGGCCAGAAAAAATGACTGTTACCTTACTGTCCTAAGTAGTTGACCTGCAAGAATATGTTGTGCTTACTGCCTCTTCTGCTTATGCTTATGCTTCTATGTTTGCTGCCCACAGTATGGAGATGAGCCTGGCTTGCTAGTATGCAACTCCTAGTTATGTATCTACCAAAAGAAAACTTTGTTACTGGCTTTCTATTGGATATTTACTGTGCAAATGGCAGCAATAAATTGAAAATATGTTGGGCACTTAGCAAACAAGTAGGATTGTGTCAGGAAGCCAAAATGATCTGTTTATATAATGGCCCTCTCATACTCTTGAATATATATATAAGAGATATATGTTTTAGTATTGGTAGTTAGTATGTGTCTGATACAGGTATAAGATCCAGGAAATGTTTGTCAACACATGGCCAATGACAGCTGTTAGGTCTTATAACTCTTTTTGTTTAGATTGTATTTATAGTTATGAAGTTTCCGTCGTAACATGTGGTGTTGGTGTAGAATCTGTAATTGCCATTATTTTCTTTTTTTTTAGGGATCTATTTTCTGATTTGTACCACATGATAATATGTTCATTTATTCTTTCTTGATCGATATGTTTATAACGCAGGAAGTCATCAAGACTAAAGCAAATGCAGCAACTGATGATCGGAGGGCTGATCATGATAATCTGGATGTATCATGTGAACTGAATGGTGATGATAAAACTGAATCTCTTTGCAGTCCTCCTGTGAATGTGGAACGTGATTCCACTTTGTGCGAAGAAATGGATAAATTAGAGGGAGAACCTTTGGTTGATTACTCTGTTCCATGTGTCAACTCAAGGGCATCAAAGAAATCAAAGGTTGAAGGTGATGAAATTCACAAAAATGGAGCTGGTAATTTTGTTTCTGCACTTAAGATTCATTCTTTCAAGTGCTTCTATTGCTCATATTGTGGTTTCATTTGTTGACCTTCTCACTAATATTATGGATTAGGTATTCATGACACTGAGGCGTACTCTGAAGATCCTAATTTAGTTAATGGATTGGAAGTGCCCTCAAATAACCCAAGCTCTTGCAGAGTCGACGTAGTCACAACACCTCATTTACGTGAAAAAAAGATAATAGATTTTAGGGAGAAATTGTACCTTGCTCCCTTGACCACTGTTGGGAATCTTCCTTTTCGGAGGCTGTGCAAAACATTGGGAGCTGATATTACTTGTGGAGAAATGGCAATGTGCACAAATCTTATGCAGGTTAGAAAACTAAGTACCACTCTGGTCTGTTCCATCATACGCGGCATATGCCCTTTTTGTGTCTTTGAGTGGAGTTGTTTCTTACATCCATTACAAAATGCTGCTAGAATTATTATCTGTTGAATATTTTCCATGAGGTCCTTTCATATGAATATATTTCATGTAGGGGCAAGCTTCAGAGTGGGCTTTGCTGCGACGACATTCATCAGAGGATTTGTTTGGGGTGCAAATCTGTGGAGCCTATCCAGATACAGTAGCACGGACAATTGAACTTGTGGATAACGAGTGTTCGGTTGACTTCATTGACATAAATATGGGCTGCCCAATTGATGTAGTTGTCAACAAGGGTGCTGGATCCTCATTGCTCAACAAACCTATGAGGATTAAGAGTATTGTACAAGCATCATCTGCTGTTACTAACAGACCTTTAACTGTTAAGGTAATGGAGCAGCGCATTTATCGAGGGATCTCTTAGAAGCTAGTTAATGCATGAGGCCTAGATGTTTTGTTACTTCATGTGATGCTGATATGCCATGCTCAATTATCCTCACATGTAGGGTCAATAAGGTTAAACTAAAATCAATTGCTATGAAAAACCAAGTATTATTTCAGTTAAGTCCTTTGTTATGATGCTACATACATAATGTATTAAATAAAATAGTTGAATAGTTTTGTTCACCTTGCCCTTTGCTGCTTGTTTACAGGTAAGAACAGCTTTCTTTGAAGGAAGGAACCGTGCTGATTCTTTAGTTTCAGACATTTATGAATGGGGTGCTTCAGCCATAACAATACATGGTCGATCACGGCAACAACGCTACAGCAAACTTGCCGATTGGGACTATATTTACCAGTGTGCACAGAAGGCCCCTGACGACTTGCATGTCATTGGAAATGGTGACGTATTCTCCTTTACTGATTGGAACAGGCATGTTTCAGGCTGCTCCAAAATTTCCACGTGCATGATTGCTCGAGGTGCACTTATCAAGGTTAGTATATACAGCAGTTTACATGATTTACATCTATATATGTTATGAGAAGTACCAACAAGATGATTCTGTGACCTGTGTATTTGTAATGCAACTTCTCTCGACCCTCTTAAGATCACAGTACAACATATGAGAACATCTGAGAGCTTTGACAATTGTGGGACCATATTTTTGGAAACATCTAAACTGAAATTACAGTGGAGATGCACAGGCCCAATCTGAAAGGCATACACTTAATCAGAAAAACCATATTTACAACACAAACTTACTTTTTCGACTTTTCACTCAAGAGAACAAAAAAGATCACGCATTCCTCCTCCTTTTTTGACATTCTTTTCCTTGCGAGATTTATAAGTTAGAACTTAGACCATTCCAGTATTTTATCTGCAACCTTGTTATCCAGTTTCTTTTACATGTTCTTTATTTCCTTTATCCTCTGCACGGTCCAGCATGAGCAAATAAAAGGGTGTCTCCAGTGTTTCCTGTCCGATGAGTGTTCTACTTGTCAGCCTTATAAGCCACAAGACCTGAATCCTACCAATGAAAGTAGTTCACGATGGGGGTTGAATTTATCACACATGCTCCCTTAAACCTCTGCAGAACAGCTGTACTGAGAGTATAAGGGGGTGTTGTATGGTTGGAGGCCACAAGCCAGAGTTTGCCACTGCTTGCCACAACTGTCTTAAGCAAGTTATGCTAGTGTTTGCTTCACTGCCACAATCATGGCTTGCCACATTTTCTTAGTCCCATGGCCCATGTCTCAGACTCATTTTTTTAGCTAACCTTGCCACAATCACTTACCTCAGAAAGTCAAACTTGCCTAACTTCAACCCTTAGTTTGGCAAAGTGTGGTAGTGAACCAGACGTGTCCTTAATTTTGGCATAGATGGCACCAACCCTTTCATGATCTAATATAATCAGTCTCATCAACCCTTTGAAGTCCGAACCAAACTGGACCCACTTCATTCTCTCTTCCTATTCTCCACCTTTTCCTGTCCTAAGTGTGATCTTGTGCTCTGGTTGCTACTCTAGGATAGTGGATTTGGCCTGCGTTCCTTGATGCCATATCTGAGTGATAATTTTGACAGTCTGGTCTGAGCCACCAACAGAAGCCGGCAGCTCCACATATGTGCTGGAGCCTGGAAGGCTCCCAGAGCCTGCTTTTCAAATAGGAAGAGGTCCATTTCTCAACCTTGAACTCTTGCATGAGTTCACATTTCAACCTCCAACTCAAATGGTCTGATTTGGGACCTTGAACTCTTAAGACCATTCAAATCTAGCCCCCTACCTATTTTTGGCTCCTTTGACTGGTTTTGACCCCAGCATCAGGATGATGTGGCTGCCACATGTGTGCCAAATAATACAACAAATCAACAGATAATTCAGCAATTAAAAAAAATAATGGACAAGGCTCAAATGTCAACCACTATACTTTCTCCTCTCCCTCCTGACGAGGAGGAATGATGGCATAGAACATGACATGTGGGTCTCATCTCCTTTTAGTTTGCTTATTCTGGTGCCAGTTGCCACACTTGCAGCTTACGTGTCAAAACAGCTAACACCTCAGTGCCACATCAGCCAAAACTGCCTGTAAAACCAATGGAGGGTGAAAGAACGGTTTTGAGAGTTGGAGGGTGCAAATTAGACCATTTCAAAGTTGGAGGTTGAAATGTGAACTTGGACAAGAGTTTAAGGTTGAAAAATGGACCTTTTCCTTTCAAATAACTGCAGTGGTGGTCGCCTCAGGGCAGGATTAGAGCTGTCGGCCTAATTAAGGCTAGTTGGCTAAATTTGAGCAGCACCTTAATCAGCACAAGGGCACCAAAATCATCATTCTCTACCTGATCAATTGGCATGCACGAGCGTTTCTCTTTGAATCCCTTCAGGCTCCAACCCTGTAGTGCTGCCGCATCTTAGAGTGTTGATTCACTCCTTTTACTGAACAAAGAAAATGTGTAGTTCGCCTTGGAATTGTGTCCAGTTGTTCTAGGCCAGTGAATTGTGCTCCGGTGAATTTAGTCTTGGAAAGTCTAACTTTTGCTCCAGCTGTGATTGGTGATCTGCTGTAAGAATAAGTGCTATTCTTTATGTAATCCAAAGTAAATTCTAGCATGTAATCCTAGTAATTCTTGAGGAGACATGCCAACTTATTGTTACTTGAATACGTGTAGGTGCCTAGCATTTCTGTATGTTTGGTGTTTGTGTGATTCTTCTGCTAGCTTAATAACCTCTATATATCTCTGTAGTCTGTACTACATGCCGGAATGTTTAATTGATTAGTCTAACTGATTGTTGCATGGATAAGCGCCTGATCACCATCACAACAATGCATGCACAAATTGGTCAAAATTCATGCAACAAAGACATATCACATGGTCGGCAGGAAATATTGGTGCCAGTGAACTCGCCCTCATATTTGTCCTAACACTCTATTTATATGGGAAGGATTCAGAACAATTGGCTTACATGGCTGAGTAGGGGAACACTAAAGGACATTAAACAATGGATACCTGCTCCTGCCAACAATATCACAAATACCATAAATAGCATCAAAATCTCAAGTTTGTGCCACTAATGTAGGCATACATTTTATGTTGCTTATAGTATGGCCCGTCCTTGTTCATAGCTACTTTTAATGAATAATGCATGCCTTTATGTGTTGTTGATTCATTGATTTGGTGCTAATGCATGATGTTTGACTTGACAGCCTTGGATATTCACTGAGATAAAAGAACAAAAGGACTGGGATATTACATCTGGTGAGAGGTTCAGTATTCTTAAAGATTTTGTGCGTTTTGGTCTGGAACATTGGGGCTCTGATTCCAAAGGTGAGTTCTCTCATCTCTGCAGATGCTAAGATGCTGAGTTTTGTGGAAAGTGGATGCGGGAAGTGGAAATTGGAACTTAAACAGTATCAATTCATGAATTATGACTGTGCCATTGTTTGATTTTTTTGACTGAACTGGAACTTTCAACGTGAAGTCAAATTTTCTTACGAAGAATAATCTTGTTTCTCTAACCGAATTGTTCCGATTTCATGATTTTTCAGGTGTGGAGACAACACGCCATTTCTTACTAGAATGGCTAAGTTACACGTGTCGGTACATTCCGGTTGGGCTGTTGGATGTCATCCCACAACGATTGAATTGGAGGCCCCCAAGCTACTGTGGTCGTGATGACCTTGAAACCCTAATGGCCTCTGATTCAGCGGCTGACTGGGTTAGTTGTCCTCTTTTTCCAGTGCTGGATTAAGTGCTTGCTACATTACTGGAAAGCTTATGTATCTTCTCTATGTACACAGGTAAGGATCTCGGAGATGTTGCTTGGCAAAGTTCCAGAAGGATTTACCTTTGCACCGAAGCACAAGTCCAACGCCTACGATCGTGCAGAAAATGGTTAAAATGTCAGGTGACCCATGTTCATCACAATTCACATCAGGAGCTCATCAAACATGAGATCACATCTCTTCAGTCAATGTCAACCTCAGAGCTCCATGCTGCCTCATAATGGTTACTTGAACCCATAGTATGGTGGAACATGATGTTAATTTTTTTTCTGATGATGATTGCATGTTGTTTGAAGAATACAGATGCTGCTAATTACAAGCCGTCGCAATTCTCATAATGCAGAAGCAATATGCGAGCTAAATGTCGTCATGACTGATCAACAGGAAAAACACACACGATTGTTTATTTGCTTGGATTCTCTTTCTGAGTCGAATTAGCGAATAACGTTGATGAGTATTCTGGTTTCAAGCTCTACACATTGGCTCATGGCACGCCTCGTTTCTTTTTGGCGGGACGAGAATACATGATAGCATAACGACCCCGTTCCTTTTCGCTAAAAATTTTGGTGATTTGACGGGAAGACAATAGTCACATCACTTGCTCAGAACTTGTCGGACCAGAATTTTGGTGATTTGGAAAACAGAGGGTCAGACAAGTGAGCTTGTTCGAACTAGATTAAGAAGCATGCTAGCCTTTGTACCAGAACACAAGAAAAACAAGCAAATAAACCATTGGACTTGTTACTTAGAAGTCAAGACACGAGGCACGATATTCATTCATTGTAGGGCCCTTGGGAACATCCATTCATTATAGGCCCCTTTGGTAACACTCGTTCATTGTGGGCCCTTTTTAAGTAACAAGTTCTATAAAAACCATAATTTGTAGACAACCGCGCACCAGGTATCTACTTCGACTGCAAAGCATAAGAGGGAGGGGGTTGTGGACAACCGCGCGTGGGGCATCCACTTCGACTGCAAAAAGGAGGGTTGGAGAGGGGGAGGAGGCCAGCGAGGCAGAGCTAGAGATCATGGGATTTGCGTCAAAGCTGTCATCCTGCCATTCGATGTAGGATGACAGTTTTGATGATCTGCTCATTATAGGTTTACGAACTTGTTCAAAAAAATTAGGTCTCACAGGAATTATTTTGTATTCGACTTTCCTCTTTGAAAAAAGGTTGGCAAGGGCAAGGTTACTTCTGATAGAAGACAGGATAATAAGATGTTTGGTCAAGGAGGATTCTTTAGGGGTTGTTTGGATTAAGTAGATTAGAGATAGATTTTAGAAAAACCGGTTTTAAAGAGATTTTTAGAAAAATAGGTTTTAGTAGTTTTTCTGTTATGAATGGGTTAATAGAAAACCATGTTTGGATTAGGAAACGCTTAAAACATGTATCTACAAAGTGGTGTTTTGATTAGAAGATGAGCCTACTCGTGAGTTAATTTGCTCGATCCCTCTCATTCTCTCTCTCTCTTTTGAGTGTTTGTCTCCCTCGACAAGTCATCTCTTGCTGCATCGATTTTGCACCATCCTTTGTCTGCTGTCGAGTTCTGGAGCAAGACCGCCATCGAGGCTTGCGACTCGCTCCTACCTTCGAGCTATCACAATCTTCCCCGCCGGCGCAGCAGCACGAGTAGCCGCTGATGTAGATGGCGAAGGTAGCTCCGATGGATGTGTATTGCCGAATTTGATATGTACGGATGACAGATCTTACTGCAGGATGATGAAGTTGTAGCCTTCAACTGATGGTGATGCAAACACGTTGAGGAGCAAGTTCGTCGTTTCCACGGCCAGCGTCGGCTGCCGGCCAAGTTCTCGGCGATTATCACAACATGGTGGAGCTAATATGTGGAAAGATCTCTATTGTAGCAACACAATTGTACCTTGCTCCCAATATATATGTGTACCATGAGAATCCGAGCGCGGGAACAACAAGCGCCAAAGTAAGGATGTTGAGGAAATACCGGGGCAAAAAAATTTGTTGTGATGGAGTATAGTGGAAACACGTTTTCACAAAAACGTGGAATACTTGTTTTTCTCAAAACTTGGATTTCTGGGTTGTGGAAAGTAAGTTTTCGCTATCCAGGAGTTAGTTGGAGAATCCAAACAAGGTATTAGTTCGTTACGTGGATAAGCATGTTTAGAGAAATCTGGTTTTCTAAAACTCCGTTAACCAAACAACTTCTTCGGAATTTCTGGAAATTGTTTTGGATTTTGAGGGTTTGCTTCTGCTATGTAACGTAGGACTTTTTATTGAAAAGAAATATATATAAAATAAAAATGAAACAACATGATTCTATGTACAACCAAGCATATTAATGTGATCATCTGGGGCTCACTCGTATCACTTCTCTTCCAACTTTTATGGTCATTTTACATGAAACCGAACAACCAATATTTATCTCGGCACTAAAATCTCGCCACTTCGCTTAAAGCCATGCTACCAAGCATACCAACGTCTATCATCTATCTAGAGGATCTCTTGACTCTAATGAGTTATTTGATGATGCCTACCATTTGTTTGAAAGGATTTATCACAAATGAAATGAGAAACGAAGGAGCATTTCCTGATCAACCAGACATTAAAAACTCAAATGTTGACCACTGATGTATGCAACAAGCTCAAATTTGTAGCAAACGTGAGACGATACAAGACATTTCTTCACTCAAGTTCAGGCTGCCAGAAAGAAAAGGCACAGGCCCTATAAGAAAGCCATCCGGGTGACGATGCACGCTTCTCTTTAAGCAGTCCGCAGGATGATATGAACCCCACTTTCAGTGTCGATAATGTCACTGATCTCACCAACCTTGAGAGCAAATGTGGCGTCTTCGAAGGGCTTCTGCATCTGCCTCCTCCCAAAGGTACCTATCAAGGATTGCAAAATAATACCGATCATGAGTCGTGAAGAGGTGCAATCAGCAGAGACAGCACATGTTTCAGGTGCAAACAAGAATTCCATGCAAGAAAATCATAATGTATTTCTGCAAAAGATTGAATTAGCAAACGAGTGCATAAAATGTAAAAAGCAATAACGTGATGGCTGCAGCATCATTGTAGCGACTCTACCCTAATCAGGAAGAGAACAAACTTTTCAGTGAACCTTAACACCACCAATGCAAGAGATGCACACTGATATTAGTCTCCCTTGCAACACAAGAAGGCAAACTTGTGTGCTAACTGATCTCAAACTTGTGAGTTCAGGACCATTTTCGCTTCACGCTTCTTCAAACTAGTTAGTTAACACAACAATTTTAGCTTCGGGCTTCTTCGAACTTGTGAGCTGTGCCACATCTTTCAGTCTTTATTCTCGTTAACACAACAATTAGAGTTAACTGATCTCAACTAAACCCAAACTCTCTTCTCGATGAACTTGCGCTATGGAATGTAAAACATCAGGAAATGATGAGGTACTGCAGAAGCAAACACATGGGGACATGCAACTGGAAGAGATCGCAATTGATACTACGAAACAATTCCAAACAACTTATCTCTGATAGACACAAAACATCAAAGATCCAACGAAAGGAACAAACTGCAATGCCCGGTCCAATATTAACATGCTGACTTTATGATAAGCTAAAAATCTTCAAAAGTGTTTATGCACTTTTAGTCAAACTCTATCCATTATCATCTCTTAATTTAAACCTAGCTAATAATCCTTGAACTGCTATATTTCTACCTACCAGCAATACAATGTTTTGTATCAAACTAGCATATATTCCCTACACAACATAAAACATGCTTGGTGCGCATCCTGTATAATATAAACTATACAAATTGCATCCACTGACAAGTCGCAACTGAGATCACTAACAAATTAGATACAGTGGGAGAATGTGTGCCCTTCCATGCTAGACAGGCCGGCAAGGAATGCCATCAGAACATGCTAACTGATCCCTTTTTCTTCATCTAACAGTTTCTGGCTCAGAAATGTGGCCTCCCAGGACCCCAAGTTAACCCCATAAACAGTAGAACTATTGATTAGTGAGACACCTCCTATCATTCAAGATCGATCCTGATCCTTGCCTATGTTAGGCTATAGCTATTACGCATTTTAATCAGTTGCACACTAATAATCATTGGAACTGTTATAGATGCGGGAATGCAGGATATTGCAGCAGCTAGCCAAACGTTTTACTTCTTCATGTTAATAGTTTATCAGCTAGTCAGAGTTCAATCAGTGGATGGTCTATGTCACAGTTTTGTCCGCAAATTACAAGAGTGTATAGTTATAGTTGAAAATAGTTAATTAGCCAGTTGCAAGGCTACAACTTAATTACACGACTGCATAGTTGAATGAACTGTTCTTTTTTTTCTCTCTCTCTCTGCGATAACTACAAAAAAGGAATCACGATTTATCTCCTCTAAGTTCAACTTTGGTCGGCAGAAGCGCCTCCACAAAGCCTAGATCATATATTTCACACCAGAGGATCTGTTTCTTCACTTGTTCTCGATATAGTTCCCAAGAATCGAGCAAGAATCAAATGGATGCATCGACCAAGAACCGATTGGATCGATCACTGGATCCTAGCAGCAGGGCGTCCAAATATAGCCATACAACAAGAGCGCGCAAGCGAGAGCAAAAGAGTGGTGTACCTAGGTCGCCGCCGCGTCGGGCGGAGGAGCAGTCGGAGTGCTGGGCGGCGAGGTCGGAGAAGGAGGCGCGGCCGGAGAGGATCTGGTCGCGGAGCTCACTGAGGCGGGCGGCGGCGTCGGCGCGGGTGGTGGCGGAGATGACGCGGCCCTCGGGGTCCTTCCAGGAAGACTTGCGGCGGGAGCCCTCGTGCTTGATCAGGATGTGGGACGCCCTCACAGTCTCCTCCGCCGCCGCCGACGACGCCATCTCTTCCGTCTTCCGTCTTCCGTCTTCCGCCGCCGCCGCCGCCGCTGCTCGTCGCTCCGCTCGCGTCGGTGGAGAGTAACTGACTTCTGTGGGCAAAACCTAGTACTGCTACCTCTATTGTGTAAGCAAAGCACATGGCGTATTTCGGAAAAGACGCTTTCGAAACACGTTTGCGGAAAGGCCTGTTGATAACAGTGGTCACAGGGTTACAACGAGTTAGACCTGCAAAATGAGGGAGCCTACTTGTATAAAATATGTTGTTTACGTGGATAGGTGTAATATATACAACATTCACAAAATACATCTACTGTGTCACAATATGTAAAATCCAAATGCGACGCACACATAGAGAAAAAAATTCGATGCAGACATTAGTTGAACAATATAATCTGAGTTTTTTTATCGGATTTAAGATTTTGTGCTATGATAGATGAACCTTATGTCAATAATCTTTACTCCTATAAAGGTTTCAATCGGTGGCGGCGGTCCGTATACCTTTTTGTCCCTTCTCTTACTGTAGGACTATTTTAAAATTTTAACAAAATCTATATGTCCATATAGAAATCTCAATAGATGTTCTCCTCATCTAGAGACTCCAAATTCAAATTCACCCAAGGTGATATTCCCCATAAACAACTCTCAGTTCTACCTGAACCAAAACTCAACCAAGAGTTGAGACAAGTGAAGAACGTGGCATGAAGCGCGACAACAATAATTTGACATGCTCAGTAATTTAATTTGTTTATCCGTAGCAACGCACGGGTATTTGGCTAGTGTCTAAAACTTTTGAAAGTTGTCATGACTTTTGAATATCCGTCTCGTATCCGTCTACCTAGTCAACAACTTTTATAGTAGTTGCTCCCTTATACTTTGGAACCCAGGATTTTAGGTGCCCATTTTCAAGAAAAATTTATAGCATTTTAGATTTATTTTTTTGTGGAGGTCATTTAGATCGTACGGGTCCTACGAAATTCTTATAAAATGGCTCAATTAATAGAATATTTGCAAAAATTCTAATATTAACTTGGAACTTGTGAATTTTTTTTAATGTTTTGCATAAACCTTCCTTCCTTTTAAATTCAAAAATTCATGGTGGAGCATCTAAAGAGTTAATTTCACATATACATCTTTTTATTTTTTATAAAATTCCACGAACTATGACATTTTAATATACTTTTTTATTTGTATGTTTTTAGAATTGTGCATTCCAAAGAGGCTCTAAAAGTGAATGTTACTTGAATGGGAGCAGCACCTTTACCTAGAGCTCAAGGGTAGTGAGATCAACGGTCGGCGGCGAAATTGTCGACCTCACTGGGACTGAGAAGGGACCACGAGGAGGTCAGATAGGGTGTCAGCTGGCTGTAGAAGAGTGCACGTGCACTCCTCAGGCACAAGAAGGTCAGGCACCAAATGGGTAGAGGACCGCACGAGCATTGCCGCCGGCGCCTCCTCAAAACCGTGATTTGTCGCCGGCGGTAAGCAGTAAGCAGAAGCAGCCACAGCCAGCCTGTTGGCCGTGGTTCTGGACAAGGGTTTAGATGAATTTGCTCAAAATGGTCAAGGCAAAGTTGGTTTGAGGATGTTATTCTCTTGCAGTACTGCCTAGACACGCCAAAAATAAAATAATCAGCCCTATGCCATTACAAAATCGTGCCCATTTTGCTAATCACATTTTGGACATTAAAATGGCCAAAATTTCAAATATTTTATCATGCATATATTTCTCTATTTGTGAATAATTTTAATCGTGGCCATTGGATCTCTATTCAACCGCCGCTATGCCTCCTCTCATTTGCTGTCTCTCACTCCTAGAAACACCACCGGCACACCCTGAGCGGCTCCTCACTCCTAAACTAGCGCCGCTGCCTCCTCCACCTTCTCCTCCATGCCGCCGCTCATCTCCCTGTCTTCGACGGCGACCGTCGTCAGATCAACCTCCACCTCCTATCGCCAAGCTCACTTCTCCTCCATTGTCGCTACTTCCCCACTCTCCTCCTCTGTGGTTGCCATTACTAGCGCCGGATCTCCCTCCTAACCCAGCGTATCGTCATCGTTCCGTCGGCTACTCCACGCCAAGAGCAGCACAAGAAAACCTTGCTCGAACCCCTGCCCAACCCCTCCTCCGATGCTCCGACGAGTTCGAGCACTGCCGGAGAGGAAGAAGCGGGGGAGGAAACAGAAGCACGAAAAGCAGAGAACTTGGAGCGAATCAGACGGCGTACAAATACCCGAATGGGCTGGAATTTAACAAAATTCCATACGACTATCGTTGCGACAAAATTAAGCGGTGAACCAGATGCTCAACGTGGATTACTGGTTGTTCGTTCAGTTAATTCGGTATTTCAAAATTCTGGTGAAACAAATTACATTTCAATACAGTATCGCTAAAGCCTATATGCCCAATTTCCGGGGAATCCAGCCTCAAATTAACGAGTGATTTTGTTGTTGCGCAATCCGAATTCTACTAAGAAGCAAGGTTTGTACCAAAAAAAGAAAAAAAAAGATCGTGATTTTGGAGTACGAATTCTGCTAACAAGCACTAGCAAGCGGAACAAATACGAGAATATTTCCGCAGCCAGCGTACAAAGCAATTCGATTCTTGGCTAGCTAGGAGATGCAGACCCAGACGCCGAGGACGATGAGCGCGGTGCCGAGCGCGGCGGGCGCGGCGCGGGTGCCCTCCCCGAGGAGCGCGGCGGCGGCGGCGGTGGCGGCGAAGGTGGTGGCGTTGGTGACGGGCACGGCGACGGAGATGGGGGCGTCGCCGAGGAGCCTGAAGAAGGCGGCGGACGCGGAGAGGTTTGCCAGGAACGGCGCCGAGTACTGCCACGTCAGGAGGAGGTCGGCCCACCGCCGGACCGCGCCACCGGCGCCGGAGGAGGTTGGGCGGGAGCGGGAGCGGCGGTCCCAGACGAGCGCGCCGCGGCGCATCAGGGCGTTGGTGGTGCCCCACACCAAGCCCACGGCCACCATGCTCGCCGCGTCGCCGCCCACGGCCGCCATGGCCGGCGAGATGTTCTTGGAAGTGAGGTGGATCAGGATCGGATCTGGGCGGGGAGGAGCTCTCTTTGCTCAGGAACTTGTCGAAGGACAATATATAAAATTTCTTTTCTCCGTTCGCTGATCGTCACCGTCTGAAAGTGCAAAGTGGTTCATAAAAATATAAATCAAACAACTTTCGTAAAATAAATTCTTTCTCTCTAAAATTCTTTTATCGGGCCATTTTAATTCAAAGTAATTTTACATTTTGTTTTGAATTGAGCATATAATTCAAGAATTGAAATTAGATTCTAGAAATAGGGTGTTTGACCGTCACAAAAATTAGAATCATAAACTACAACCACAGTTCCAACGGGTGAAAACATAAATAACTAATTTTTTTTTACTATCAGCAAAGAATCTCGTGGGACCTATCTTCACGCTTGGTTCCATCAAAATGCAAAAGTTGCACCTTCGAATATTGACTTATCTCCAATAATTTTTAGTTGATTTCATACAAAATTCAGATTGAAATTTGAAATATCGAAGTTTTTCAAAAGCTACCTCCACGAGCCCGTGGGGCCTACCTACTCAAATATCACCGAAAATATACACATATTTGTTCTTCTATACACTAAGTCACCCTAAAAAATTTCAGACGATTTCATGAAAATTTATGCTGTGAATGCGATGTTTAAATTCAAAATACCGAAGTTTTGCGAGAACCATATCTATAAGTCAATGGGACCCACCAGCACACTTTGGTACGTCAATGTGCATAAAGTAGATTCTCTGCACGTGAATAGTGTCTACCAAATTTTAGTTGATTTCGGAAAAGATTTATGGTATAAACGTGAGGTTGAATACTAAATACCAAACTTTCACGAAATGAAAAAAAAACCATTTCCATGTGACACCCAAACATAAAAGTTAGAATTGAAATCTTCTCTTCGGAGCCAAACGAGGTATTATAGGAATTTTGAAAGATTCTATTCCTTAGAAAATTTTCCTATAGAACTTGTTTGATGATTGAAAATCATAGAGACTACTTTGAATGCAACTCTAAAGGAAAATTTCAATTGAGTCCAACCTCATAGAAATTTATTTCTGTTTCTATGATAACTATGACAAACACCTAATTCTTCAAGATAATTTGTGTGTTTTTACTGTGAAGCAATCAAATAATTTCTATAACTTGTTACCGTGTTTTATGTTTTTGTACGAGTCAACGTACCATGATATTTAATTTTTAACTTTTTTCTATTCCTGTGTTTTTTAAATCCTATGAATCAAAGAGCTCCTAAGAGATTATAATCGTAAAGAAACAAACATATACCTTGGATCAAAGGACTTAATATGGTAGGAATTTTGCCTAACAATTTTAGAGGAAATCAAACATAGCTAAAAACTCTAACCTCGTGAAAAAATTTCTCTACCATATTCTCTCTCTCATCCTTTTTCATCCAATTAAGTAACACTTACTTTTAAAATTCATATAGTTCTCTTGTGCAACATCTCAAAGACCTTTTCTAAGGCCCCGTTCGGGACTCCTCCAGCTCCTGACTCCGTGCGCGGAGTAGCCGGAGCCAAGCCGAACGCATTTTTGCCACGGAGCCGGAGCGACGGAGCGGAGCGGCCTGCAGGCAAAAATCGCGGAGCGAGTCGCGAGGCGTTCCGCGGATCGGCCAAACGCAGAGTTCCTCGGAATTACCCGCGCCTGCCACTGCCGAGTGAGAAAAAACGCTTCGCCCCCCTCTCTCGCTCTCTCTCCTTACCTCGTCGAGCCTCGAGCTCCTCCCGCGTCGGCCCGCCTCGAGCTCCTCCAGCGCCACCTCGAGCTCCTCCTGCGCCGCCCCGAGCTCCTCAGCGCCGCCTCGAGCTCCTCCCGCGCCGCCCTGACCAGAGCTCCTCCCGTGCCGCCCGCCGTCCCGAGCTCCTCCTCGCCGGCTTGCCGCCTCGAGTTCCGAGGCTGCCGCTCGGCCTGGACCTGAGCGCGACGGCGACGACGCGGAGGCGGGAAGACGCCGGAAGGAGGGGAGGAGGGCTGCGCCGGAAGGAGGGGAGGAGGGCCGCCGGCCTGCTCGTACGATAGGGAAGCGGGAGCGGGTTGCCGAACGCCTCGCGGGCTCTCGATTTTCTTCCCGAAGCGCGGAATCGTGAGCGCGGATCCGGATTGGCGGATTCGGCGGAGCCGGACCACTTCCGAACGGGGCCTAAAGCAATCTAGTGGTTTTGATCCTGTAGTACTCAAATATGCCATGATATTATAATTCTGCGTAGTGTAATAGTTTAAGGACATAAATATACTTTATAGCTGTGGGCACTTTCCAAATTGCAGGTCGAGAAAATAGAGAGCGTCGGTTGTTGTAAGCTACTTAAGAAAGTTATTATTTCTCTTTATTTCCTTTTCTGGATTTTCTTTCTTTCTCGATATTCTCCTTTTTAGTTTGTTTTTCTTATCCGAGCTCTCCAAGCTTCCCTCCACACTCCACACTCAGCTCACTCCCAAACCAATCCCCTCCGCCATGGCCGCCACCGTCGCCCCACCGGCGACCCCGCCCCCCACCTCCGCCACCATCCGCTCCCTGACCGCCGCGGGCCACCACGCGGCTGCCCTCCGCGCGCTCTCCTCCCTGTCTGCCTCCGCCCCGCTCGACCACTTCGCGCTCCCGCCGGCCATCAAGTCCGCGGCCGCGCTCCGCGACTCCCGCGCGGCGCGCGCCCTCCACGCAACCTCCCTCCGCCGCGCGCTCCTCCACCGCCCGACCCCCGCCGTCGCCAACGCCCTCCTCACCGCCTACGCGCGCTGCGGGGACCTCACCGCGGCCCTCGCGCTCTTCGCCGCCACGCCGCCGGAGATCCGCGACGCCGTCTCCTACAATTCCCTCATCTCCGCGCTCTGCCTCTTCCACCACTGGGAGCCCGCCCTCGCCGCTCTCCGCGCCATGCTCGACGAGGGCCACGCCATCTCCTCCTTCACGCTCGTCAGCGTTCTCCTCGCCTGCTCCCACCTCGCCGACGACCACCGCCTCGGCCGCGAGGTGCACGCATTCGCGCTCAAGAATGGGTTCCTGGACGAGGGACGCGAGCGCTTCCCCTTCAACGCACTGCTCTCCATGTACGCGCGCCTCGGCCTCGTCGACGACGCGCAGAGGCTCTTCGGCACCGCCGCCGCCGCCGCCGCGCCCGGCAGCGGTGACGTCGTGACGTGGAATACCATGATCAGCCTGCTCGTGCAGGACGGCCGGTGCGGCGAGGCCGTCGAGGTGCTCTACGACATGGTCGCGCGCGGCGTGCGCCCCGACGGCGTGACCTTCGCGAGCGCGCTCCCCGCGTGCTCGCGGCTGGAGATGCTCGCCATGGGCAGGGAGATGCACGCCCGCGTCCTCAAGGACGGCGACCTCGCTGCCAACTCGTTCGTGGCGAGCGCGCTGGTGGACATGTACGCCAGCAACGAGCAGGTGTCCAAGGCGAGGCGGGTGTTCGACATGGTGCCCGAGTCCGGCCGGCAGCTCGGGATGTGGAACGCCATGATCTGCGGGTACGCGCAGGCCGACGGCATGGACGAGGAGGCCCTGAAGCTCTTCGCTCGGATGGAGGTCGCGCCCAGCGAGACCACCATGGCCGGCGTGCTCCCGGCGTGCGCGCGCTCCGAGGCGTTCGCCGGCAAGGAGGCGGTGCACGGGTACGTCGTGAAGCGCGGCATGGCCGGCAACCGGTTCGTCCAGAACGCGCTCATGGACATGTACGCGCGCCTCGGCAGGATGGACGTGGCGCGCAGGATCTTCGGCATGATCGAGCGCCACGACGTGGTCTCGTGGAACACGCTCATCACCGGTTGCGTCGTGCAAGGCCACATCAGCGAGGCGTTTCAGCTCGTCAGGGAGATGCAGCTGCCAACAACTAGTACTGATGCAGCAATGGAAGAAGAAGAAGAAGAAGACATTGTCGTCGACGACGGCGTTGCCGGACAGAGCACGCCGAACAACATCACCCTCATGACACTCCTCCCGGGCTGCGCGATCCTGGCGGCGCCGGCGAGGGGGAAGGAGATCCATGGGTACGCAGTGAGACACGCACTTGACTCGGACGTCGCCGTGGGCAGCGCGCTGGTGGACATGTACGCCAAGTGCGGCTGCCTGAAGCTCTCGAGGGCGGTGTTCGACCGGCTGCCGAGGAGGAACGTCATCACCTGGAACGTCCTCATCATGGCCTATGGGATGCACGGGCTCGGCGATGAGGCGATCGCGCTGTTCGACCGGATGGCGGCGAGCGACGAGGCGAGGCCTAATGAGGTCACATTCATCGCCGCCCTAGCGGCCTGCAGCCACTCCGGCTTGGTTGACCGTGGCGTCGAGCTGTTCCATGGCATGAAGAGGCACCACGGCGTCGAGCCCACGCCGGACCTGTACGCCTGCGTCGTCGACGTCCTCGGCCGGGCAGGCAGGCTGGACGAGGCCTACGCCATCATCAACTCAATGGAGCCAGGTGAGCACCAGGTGTCGGCGTGGAGCAGCATGCTCGGTGCATGCCGGCTGCACCGGAACGTCGTGCTCGGCGAGATAGCAGCCGAGCGGCTGTTGGAGCTGGAGCCGGACGAGTCCAGCCACTACGTGCTGCTCTGCAACATCTACTCCGCCGCCGGCCTGTGGGAGAAATCAGTGGAGGTGAGGAGTAGGATGCGGCAAAGGGGCATCACCAAGGAGCCCGGCTGCAGCTGGATCGAGCTCGACGGCGCGATCCACCGGTTCATGGCCGGCGAGTCGGCGCACCCGGAGAGCGCGCAGGTGCACGAGCACATGGACGCGCTATGGGAACGAATGCGGAGCGAGGGGTACGCGCCGGATACGTCGTGCGTGCTCCATGACATCGACGACGGCGAGAAGGCCGCGGTACTCCGGTACCACAGCGAGAAGCTCGCCATTGCCTTCGGGCTGCTCAAGGCGCCGCCGGGCGCTACCATTAGGGTGGCCAAGAACCTGAGGGTGTGCAACGATTGCCATGAGGCTGCCAAGTTCATCTCCAAGATGGTTGGGCGGGAGATTGTGCTGAGGGATGTGAGGAGGTTCCACCATTTCAGTGACGGCACCTGCTCCTGTGGGGACTATTGGTAGACTCTTGTGTTTAGCAAATTGTCCAGGTCATACACCACAGAAACTAGCATGTACTTACTTCGTAAAATCACAAGAAATATTCATTTATTATTTTTTGTTAACTTCGAGATGAAGAATGACTCCTATTTTGAATCATTAACTAAGTGAAATAGCTCTCAGGAATCAGGAAAACATCACACTGTTTCGTTCTTCTAAAATTCTTGCAGTGTTGGATACCCTGAAACAGAACTTAAATTTTGGAGGAATGACGTTAGCAATTACGTAGCGAACCTCACACTAGCTATTTGGAACATTTTTTTCTTTGAATACTTACAGGAACTGAACTGTTACATATGAAATTTCAGCGAATTCCCGATGGAATTCATATGTTAGAAAATAATGGTTGTTTCATTTCCAGCGAAACTCCAAGCAGAGCATAAGAAACAGAACCAATCATATTTAACAAAGCTAAGAAAGGAACTGAGAATAACAAAGATCACTAGGCAAACACATAACAGCCAGACAGAAAATGTTGTGACATAGGCACACAGGAGGTCTTCAAGTGCAGGTTTAAATAATTAAATATATAATACCAGATTTCATGTCAGCTAGATGAAAGCTTAAGTACGGGTACACTAGTTCTTGTTACTAGTGCTAGAGCTAGAAAGGCGGATACAAGCTGCCTGGCTACCATAACTGAGAACTCTCTATCAGTCGTAAGCTCTTCTGTTGGTGGGCGGGGATCTTGATCGCTGGACGGGAGATCGGCTGCAATTATACAAAAAAGATTGCATCAAACAACAGGAAAGGGACAATTCAAACAAATGAAGGATAATACTCTACAATTATGCGATAGGATCTACAATGTTGGCGACAGAAAAGCTTCATTACCACTCCAAGGTTAGGAGTTAGGACTAACACTAGATTCATAGTGAATCAGAACAATATTGGGAGCAGGTAACGTAAACAGCAGTATGTGTTTTACCACACAAAAAACAGTGCAGTCATTAATCAGCCTAAAGTGAGAAGGGTAAACTGAGTGGTTTAGCAAACATTAGAATACGTCCTAATGAAAACATTTGTCAACATGACTACTGATTCTGACATAACATGGTCAAGCACGGTAGAGCAACCTAACGAATACTAAATAAAAACAATCTAAGTGCATTACCTTCGATAGCGATCACGGACAGGACTCCTGCTCCTGTCATATGAACCATATGCAGGACTCCGTGGACGGCCATAGTCAGGACTAGGTCGTGACCTTCGGTACACTGGGCTAACAGAACGGCGATATGAACTATCATCCTGTCTTCCATAGCCACCTCTACTTGACCTGTCATTCCTGTCACCTGGTTCGCTATCATCCCTGAAGGCATACTCAACAGAAATCACTCTGTCCAATAACTTCCTGCAGAGGGAAAAGTGAATCAATAAGGTACGTGATTACATACCAAGATTAATTTCAAAACATCCAGACAATACGGATATTCCCAGCCACGCATAAGCTTCAGAAACAGCATACAATACATTCCTCAAAAAGGAAAAGAAAAGGGAAAACGGCAGGAGCTGCATGCTTCTAACAATATGAGTTTGGCCTATACTAGTATTATGAGACATTGTTGTACCAAAATTCTGTACAGAAACCAATGTTAGGCAGTGCCATTCCCATTGACTTTAACCATTAATGCAACACTTGAAAAATCTCTTACAGCACAGCATAAATAAGATATCAAAAGGTTAAACCAAAAATATGCCAATTGAAGTCAAATTCTGCTCACTCAATAAACTCAGAAACAGGTGAAAATGGTACTTACGTAGAATGAGTAGCTTCTAGGGCTTTTGTGGCTTCTTCCTGTGTTTCAAATTGCACAAAAGCGAAGTTCTTCCTTATCCGAACATTTGAAATCTTCCCAAATGGATCAAAATGCCTTTCAATATCACTGACTCTTGTGTTGATCGGGTCAAAGTTAATGACAAACAATGTCTTAGTAGGCTTAGTATTCACTGGTGGTTTACTATAGCCATCACGTTCATCACGTCTGGTACCACGGTCGCCCTGTTATAGGGATCGCCAGAAGAAAGAAGATGAGCTATGGAATGAACTGAAGCCAAAATCATTCAGCACAAATACCACCTAAATCAAATAGTAATCAATCCAAACACACGATGAGAGTGCACAGTTTTCTATGTGTTAAGGGCTAGTGGGGTCACAAGAACAGTAAGAGAAATTACCCGTGACCACTCCACCGAAAGCCTGCGCCTCCCAGGGCCAAAGGGATAACCATCAAGAGCCCTTATGGCATCGTCACCATCACGCTCATCCTCAAAGTAGACAAAAGCAAATCCTAAAAAGGTAAACCCACAAGTAAGAACCATACAAATTAGATTAACACTATCTTGCACAAATCACTATTCACCAACAACATTTCCTATTTCCTTTAGGACAAGCAACTCAACACATCAGCCTATTCGATCAAACCTAACAAAAACAGAAGAGTACTGCACCTGCATAGATCTGATGGTATCGAGAGCGCTACTGTGGTTATTGGTAGATTCCATTCATGATGAGAGCTAAGCATGGTGTTGTACAGCTTATATCCAAATTCCAAAGTAATAAGGTACGGCTTGAGATATGGAACATGCTTCACCATTTTTATAGAACAAGAGCCTCGCAGATATGCTTATTGAGACAGCACACATAGCATGTTGTCATGTTGAAGACGGGAGGACGGCATGGTTATACTGCTAGTCGTGGCATGGTATGGCATGATGGAACTGATGGCATGGCATGTCGTGCATCGCGTGATGATGTCAGTCCCCGCAAAACATGCTTTGGCAGTGGTAACAGTGAACAGTGCATCATGAAACAGATGGCCGAGTGAATGGGAGTGATGGCCGGAAGAGTGAATGGAGGGTGTTTCAGGAGTTGAGGAGCCCGGAGGAGCTATGCATGTTTGCCTCGGTAGTTCCTGCGCCAGAGTAAACATTTAAAACATCTTGCTGCCTACCATACATACATTGCTTGCAACTGCGGTTACGTGACATGGACCATCATATATGAGCAGATATGTGGTCCACGCCATAGATGTTACAAATGCACATCTGATAAGAGATTAGTGAAGCTAAACATCCTAATTGTTGCAATCACAGATTAATACGATCTACACCCAGATTCTTGGCACAATATATCTTAAGCAAACAAATTACGTCCACGATTATTCTCTGTTCAAACAAAAAATTGCTAACTATTGAGACACTTGCGGAGGAGGGATATTATCAAGTACAATTACACTCCACCTGCCGTTAATTTTTTTCTTCCCAAGAAACTTAGATACGAAGAAATCGATTCCCAAGTGATGAATAAATTAGGGGTGCACATAAGCATCAGATCGAACCCGAAACAGTAGAAAACAAGATAGCAGAAAAAAGATACATTAGTGTAGGGGAGAAAGAGGAGAAGGGGAAGGCAGAGAGACCTGACTTCATGTCGATGCGGTCGATCCTGCCGTAGCGGTAGAAGAGGCGGTCGAGCTCCGAGTGGCGGGTGTCGTAGTCCAGGTTCCCCACGAACACGGGTCTCATCTTCGCCACGAACAAATTTTCGGGGAAACCAAGATCCGCGGAAAACCCTAGCGAAGAAGGGGGGATCAAATCTTGGCGGCCGAGGAGGTCGGAAACACTAGCCTAGAGAAGGAGGAGGAGAGGGAGAGCAGTACCTGCGCCGTCGTGCGGAGGAAGAAGAGAGAGGCAGCTAGGGTTCTTGGTTGGATTTGCGGTGTGGTGGTGATTGTTTTTCTCTTGTCTTGTGTGTTGTTGGGCTAGCTTTACAGCTTTGTCTGGATTTGGCCTAGTTTATAATTCAGGCCTAAGTTTCAGATGGACAGATTTGTGCATATGCTTCCCAAGAAATATTTGTGCTAATTCCATTGCTCTCAAAACAATGAAAATGTATTCTAACTAGACTCGCTCGAGCAAAAAAAGCCTGTGATGATCGATCTGCAAAAATCGGTATATTAAAAAACCAATATTCCCTAAAATAACCATACCATTCCATACAACTTCTTTCGTTTCGAATTTTACCCCTTCATTAGACGAAACCATAGCGAGAGTCCTAGACCGCACCAGAACACTACAACCTCCACCTCTCGTAGATAAAAACACAAAAAATGCAAATATTACACAAATATCCTTAGGACGTGTGGTAGCCATCCACGTGGTGAAACATTCTTCTAAAGGAAATGGTACGTGAAGAAAGCAGCCTCACTGCGGAAAAGTCCAGGGTGCACACGGGGTCATGTGCATCCATTATTTCAAAATTTTAAAAATTACACATTTAAGTTTTTAAAAAATCTAAAAAAATTCATACATGTATATTATGAAGTGAGGTATGCATGGTTAAATTTTTGTCTAGGGTTGCTATTGAGACCGGCTATGAGCTCTAATCCCACTAGACAATACATTTATTTTCACTTTGTCCTTCGAAACAAAAGTCATGTTTCTTTAGAATAGTTTGGTCTCATGTGAAATCGTGAAATCTTCCACTCCCCTTCTTCCCCTCCCTCTCCCCCCCTCTTGTCCCACCTCCCAACTTCAAAATCGATGTGCGTACATGCCCATCTATGAAAACTGGACAAACTATCCATTTAACTATTCTAAAACCATTTTTAATGGTGTAACGCAAGAAAAGGACTTAGACCCCATAGCTTTTCGTTGAAATTAAATGACTAATTTTTTTTGCTTGGACCCACATGTTATAATAGCTTTTAGTTGACCACTAGTCTAAAAATATGGATCTACAAGTCAAAAGAGCACCCACATATCGGTACTCCTCTCCCTTCCCACATGTCAATACCATTTTAGAATGGTCTTACGAGGGTACTTTGTCCGGTCCAACAATTGAGGGTATATCTCCAATGGTTAGGGTCGGTAATAATTCATGGCAAAAATGGATTTTCTGCTCGATTGTATTCTCAGAAGATATATCTACTTAGTGGCTCAAAGTCATAAGCAACGACTAGGACCTAAGCTAAGTTTGCAAGGTCACCGAGCAACACAAGAAACAACCTTTGCATGCTCTTGGCTAAACTGGCAAAGAAGGAAATGTTTCTTCAAAGGCAACAGGGAGTGCTCGCACACCGGATACGTCTCTTTTATCGCGCCGGCCACTCCACCACCTCCTCTTTTTTCTTCCTTATAAATCGCGTCAGCACCTTCAGCGGCCCCGTCTCCCCCATTTTATGTAAGGAATATTACACATCTTGTAGTCACAAGATTATTATTAAATATCTATTAAAATATTATGTGTCCTGGATATTTCTGTTGGAGTATAATATCCGACCCTCTCTCTCAGGTGTGGCTCCCTAAGGTCTAAATGTGAACTGTAATTTTTTATATTTTAAAATTACGACGTCTATGTATTAAACTTAAGACCGTTTGACTCTGATCCTATAGTGAGTTCGTACACCAATCAGTTCACCCAAAAACTGGAACTAAGGAAAAAGGCTGGATATTACACTCCAACAATTTCTTCATCCAATTAACCATGCCGTCACCATCTACATATCATCTATGAGAAAAGGCAAAAATTGCTGTTGGGACCTCTAGTGTGGAGTGGACTGTGGATAAGGTAATGTAGTGCTACCGTGGGTTGGGTGAGCTACGTGGAGTCAATGACACCGCTTAAGGCTCTTTCTAACTAGAGATAGCCCTATCCTCGTGCATCTTAATTAAGCCGTTGAACAACAAGACCTCGATCGATCCCAACATTGTTCTCTCTGCACTCTACCCAAACTTGTTGGTTATATAGAGTGAGAGAGCTTTGTTATATGATCAAATTTGCAGTAGTTAACAGAGAGAGCCGGTGACATTCAGATTAATACACAGCACTAAGTGGTGATTAACTCAGTACCTGGAGCTGTTGCATTGTCAGCTGCTAGCTCATGGCTTCTACAGATGCCATCGTGTCTTCGCAGGTGGCCAGCGAATGCTTCAAGATCAACAAGGTGTTTATACACTCAGGCCTCTTTCTCTCATTTATCAATTTCAAAGTATCATGCACATTTCCGGCGGTGGATCCAAAGGCCATATTAATTCATATGTCCTTTTCCTGCATTTTGTATTCATGAGGTTTGCGCTTGTACACCTATGTTTTTTTTCCTCTTCATGTGTTCCAAACAGACCCTAATTAATTGATTAATATTTGTTATTTGCAGTACATGGCAAGCCCTGTAGTACAGATACAGAAACGATCTGATGGCAGCAATGCTAGTGGCAGCAGAACACAAGTGAAAAAGGACACGAGCAATGGTGCTGTCAAGATTGTTAGCAAGCAGCTGCTGAAGCCACGCTTCGCCGTCGAGTTGGATGGGCTGAATTGCTTCGAGACCCTAGTCCCTTTATGAAGCACTGGCTAGTTGACTCATTGATTTTTCATGTGTTTCAATCGAATTGATTTTCTCTCTGCCAAATTAATCATACATATAACTGTTTTTTGTAAGTGATCTATGATGAGGTACAATACTGGGTAAGTGGTAACTGAGCCCGGATCAGTGCAATAAGGCGTGGTTATTTATCTATCTTTGAAATCGGAGCAGAGCATGTTGTTCACTAATAGTAATTAAAAGGAAAAAATGTTGTGTGTTTCCATATCTATTAGCAGTTGCGTACGTACAATGCACGATTTTTTTAATATATATTATATGGCATATATACTCACACATGTGAAAAATTATTGAAAAAAATTGTGCATTAAACACAAAGATTAGCGCATTAAACACAAAAGATTTAAGCATGAAAAATAACTATTCTTAGGTATACAAATTAAAATTGAGGAGTAACTAGGAGGCAATAAGTATAGGAGTGACGAAGAGAGGGTCTAATTTTTATCCAAGGCCATTGAGTAAAAATTTATGAAATTGGATGAAAAAATTTGAACGGCTCTAATTAAAAGTATCACATATTGGTATAGATGTAGTGGAGCTCGATGGTTTATTGAGTATGAGGTCAGCTCATGTTATGAAAAAAAATCATGTTTTTGTGATTAAAACTTGATATCATGGCTTCGTATTTAAAAGCACTTTCTAACAGTATCAAATTTGGATCACATAATCCATAAGACTGATTGTTAGTCAAAAATAAATTTTAAATAATTATGCGTCTTATATCTCCAAGTGGAGGAAATACTCGGCAATACTTAACTCTAGTGTAGAGTAATTTCAACATTGTTGTCTTGAGTTCCATTACATCGCGAAATTAGTTAGTTACATAGACTTTGCCAGTAAATACATTATTGTGTTTTAATACAGATGTGCCCTATTATATTGGACATATTCGGTATTAATACAATAAAAGTTTCATGTCAGCACAGTAGCAAGCTTGTCGATAAACTTTCTTCGATGTAGAAGCTGGGACTCAAATTGACTTAGGTTCTTATTTTTAGCAAGCATAGTCATGCACGGCCAACCCTCTTAACTTTACTTCATTTTGCACCTGCCGTGCTAATTTATTTTTATATTTACCCTAAATTTTGACGAGTTCCTAATCACTGCTAATGAGTGGATGTAGAATAAATATTTTGCGGTGGTTTGGAATCATCTGAGTTTTCTTATTCTAAAATGACCGGACGACATTGCCAACCTTATTGGTAAGTCACCATGAATTGTGTGAGAAAACATTGAGGAAAAAGCAAAAGAAAAATCACAGGTACGACTTGACTTTGCAGCAACATGCATCGTGCACAGCGTCACCGATGATGGAGCTCACACTCTACACGGTTAGAAGGGATGTGAGAAATGGAGATAAACAAACAGTTAAAGAAAGCCTGCTTACCTTCCTGCCAAATTTTGGCTTGCCAAAATCAATTGCCCCCATCTTGGTAATCTGTATCTTCATGGTATCAAATTTAGCAATTTTCTTTTGTCTATCTTGCTGGTAGCAAAAGTAAATTTTGGCTTGGCACCAAACTAAACAGGGTTAGATTTCAATGGCACGGTTGAATGCTTTCTCCCCCTTAGACTAGAAAGAAACAATCCAACATCTCTTGAGACTACGATGTACAAAACTTCTATCTATGATGTTGTTGGAGAAAGGATCCTCGCATTGTGTGGACATGACAGTTTCTCAGACTTGAAGAAACCACTGAGTCATCAGACCTGCATCAGCGAGAAGTCTGTACCAACACGAAGCTCATATCAGCAGGAAGCTCACGTCAGCACGAACATATGTTCCAAGCAGGGACCAACCGGAGATTCTCGTAATATTCCTCGAAAAAAAGACCCACGCGTCCTCAGAGATATTAGTGCATCTAGGGGTAGAATGATAGTTTGCCTGAGAACAGAATTATAACTTCCTCTATCCCTCTATTTTTTCTATAATTTGAGGAGGCTCCCTCCATTCAAAGGGCTCCTATTTTGAGGAACAAAGAGAGACTTGCTCCATTTTATCTCTACTTCATGGTCCTTAGTCGTTTCGGGTGTCTTCGTATCACGCAGTCCTCATGCATAAACACGTGTCTCCCTGACCTAGTTTCCGTGCATCCCTCGCAGGTTTGCGTAACCGAGTGGGGGTGCCACAAGTTTGTTTGTCTAGCCTCGTTGCTACGACAGTTGGTGCTGTATGTGGGAAGCTAGCAAGAAACTGTGATGACCAAGATCGTGACCATCACCGACCGACGCAAAGGACACCACACGACCGCGAGACCAACCTCCGCTTGACCGCACGTTGAACAAGCGATGCCGCCCAAGAAATGAGGAGGAACAAAGAGGAAGGTCGCGGCCACGACGGCTACTAGAACGAAGCCTGCATGGCAAGAGATGGGCCCAACCGTTCTATTGACGCGCACATCACAAGATTGGAAGCCTCTGCCTAGGTCACTAACAACGAGGAGGAAGTCGGAGCACTTGGGCAACAAGCCACAGAGGCAAGTTAGAGGGCGAAAGAACTCCAAGCTCAATTGCATGCTTCCCAAGCCGACGCCTTGCGCATGGAGACCCTTCTATGCGAGGCCGCTGAAATATGCGCAGGACGAGTAGCGATGGTGGCTGCTGTGAGGCCTACCCCAACTCACAGTAGTGGCTCAGGCCTACGCCCTTCGACTCCAACAGGCCTAAGTGTGTGCGGCAGTGACGAAGCAAGTCCAAGCGAATCCTCATGTCACCCAAGTGCAGCGACGATGCTTGGAGAAACACTTGCGCAAGCAAGACATCCAACGGCACCGGGAACCTTG
This sequence comes from Stipa capillata, assembly GCA_019208055.1. Lineage (NCBI taxonomy): Eukaryota > Viridiplantae > Streptophyta > Magnoliopsida > Poales > Poaceae > Stipa > Stipa capillata. The sequence goes on along the minus strand of JAGXJF010001517.1, from coordinate 14,384 downwards.
GAGACAGAAGCGCTCCGAGTGGATGTTTGATATCAACGTGAAGCTGACCTCGCCGTCCTATGTGAGATGGATGCGATATTAGATCTGGAGGAAGATGTCGAGCATACCGACTGCTACGTCACCGCACCAACCGTGTACACCACGACATGCGAGGTCATCAACATCTCTAACGAGTGAAGTCCCCTCAGCCCCGGCCTCGAAGCGAAGCGATGGCCACTCAAGTTCCACCTTGCAGACCTCCCGGGCTACGTAGGCGATACCAACTCGGCCGAGTTCACCCGCGTGTATGAGGCCATTATGTCCATGGCAAGGGGCAATGAAGCCACCGTGGCTAAGAGTTTTCTTCTCAAGATCTTGGGGATAGCATTATCATGATACCTCACACTGCCAGTCGGTTCAATATACTCTCAGGAGTAACTCTGCCAGCTACTCCACTCACGCTTCCAAGGAAACAAAACCAAGACAGTGACAGCCGCCAACCTCTATGCACTTGTTCAAGGACCACGCGAGATTGTTCAAACATTCCACAAAGCGCTTCGCCAATATGCAGTGCTAGATACACATTATTACCGACGAGAGCGTGTGCTCCGCCACACGAAAAGCTGTCTGGAACCCAGCCTTGTGTGCCAAGATGGACCAAGCCTGCCGACCACCATCCAAAAGTTGTACGATATCATGGAGAATTATGCGCTTCAAGAGGAAGGGGAACTCCAATTGCGAAACAAAGCATTAGCGACTGCCAGGCATTTCAAGTCAACCCATGATGATTCCCAACCATGGCGCCATGGTGTACACTGAGTGGACGTGTACGATAAGCATCCACCTACCCGCCCTAAGTGCAACGAAGAGGGAGACCAAATGAGGGAGACTAAACAAATGGGAAGGACCATACAAGGTCATCAGCCAGTCACGTGCCGACATCATTCCGATTGAAGATCCTCGATGGCGAAGAACTGAAGCACAGCTAGAACATGATCAACCTGAAGAAATATTATGTGTGAAGTCCCCACAAGCTCGAGAAGACCTCACCCCTTTTTGTAGGCCACCTACAACCAAGACCGCTATGCTGGTCCTAGTATGTACTTTTGCATTTCAAATTCCTCCAAAATGTCCCTGCATTGGACATCACTAGACTTTGCAAGGAGCATTTCCTCATTGTGGCCTCTCCGTACACCTATGACAAACGCTAAGGCCATGTCATGATATATGTGTGTGTGTGTGTGTGACTGCCATTGCAGGTGCAAACTCGAAACGCATAATGTACAAAAGGCACCACCTACCCTCGTCATGCGTCCACCCAAAAGCCACTAAGTCTTCTCATGTTGGCTAGGAAGAAACACCTCCCCCCACATGAGTCAAGCATCTAAACCTCCTCATACGCGCTGGAATGCAACCCATACCCCGCACGAGTCGAGCGAAAAGCCTTCTCACACCGGCTGAGAAGAAATATCTCCCCCACGTGAACGGAGCATTGTAACTCCCCCACATGAGCATCCTCGCCAGCTGTTTGTCGCACCGAGCACTAAGTGTTTTTCATTGGCAAGGACCTGACGTGTGCACTATGTGTTTTTGTCAGGCAACCTGGCCTTTTCACATCAATACCTAACTATGTCATACAGGAAGAAGACGTGATGCCAGAAAACAACTACCTGTGCCTCCCCTCGCCACGCTAGGGGGTACAAAGTGTTTTTCATTGGGAGGCAAGATACCGTGTACTATGCACAGGCGACAAGTGGATCCACCGCCCTAGCACACACGCATCATACACATGAAAACCCATGCGCTAGCTGCGCAAGTATCTCTACCAACAAGAAACTAACCATTAAGTCAGTGACACCTCTAAACGCCTACATATCAGCAAGGGGCTCGGATTGCCAAGTTGCCTTGCTTCCTGTCAGATGCAAATTCTACAAGCACCACAACCAAAAGATCTTAAGCATAAGAGTCAAGATGAGGAAGGAAGCAACTTTTCAAAGCTTTCATGAACAACCACCAAGGCTACATATAAGTCAAATACAAAAGGCACAGTCATGTCGGTACAGCAAAAAAAAAGAGGTCGAGGAATGGCGGACCAAGGATGTGTGCGGGATACCGCGAGCCCTACCCGCAAGCTCCCTAACACCAAGCAAAACCCAAAGATCAATGCAAAGATAAAAAAACCAAAAGAAGCCTGACGCGCTACACCATACTAAACCAAAAGCTGAGGGCAAAGCTAAGAAACCTCACACCTCAGGAGGAGGGTTGATCCCCTATAGTATGGCGGCGGTGGAGTCTGGATCTACGGGAGGCGATGTGTGTTGGCCTGGTTCACAGTTGGGAGAGAGAGGCCGCGGTGCAACAAAGGAAGTTAAGGAAGAGTGGAAGCATAGCGGGGAAGAAATGGAGAAAGGAGATAGATGGGGAGGGGGGAGGCGGCGACTAGGGGGCTTTTTGTACCAGTGCCCCCTCCAAACCTAGCCATAATTTGGGCTATGGTCCAATTGGCCCAGGGAGCTAGCTGGCTCTCCAGCCATCCCGAGCCTTGGTAGCAGGAAAAAAGAGAAGGAGAAAAGGAGAGGGAGAAAAAGGAGAAGAAAACAAAAAAAGGGAGAAAATGAAATGGATGAAAGTTCTCACTAAATTCTCGGTTTTACCACGGCTTGGACGTGGAATTTTCACGAAGCCCCTAATTTTGCAACAACTTGGACGTGGAATTTTCACGAAGTCCTCTGTTTTGCCGTGAGTTGGAAGTTAAATTTTCACTAAGTTTGCAATTCGGGCATGAAATCTCTGGTGTTCAGATTCCGCAATCTCGAGCACGTCATGATAACCCATGGCTCATTGGTCTGGCCAATGCGCTGACCCCTCTCGGATCGGAGCGTCGACCCGGACGAGCGTTACCTGACCGTCCGCACCGGCAAAGGACTACTTTGTGGAAGGGGTCCCTGTGCTATGCGGATACGATGATTTCTCAGACTTGGGGAAACCACCGAGTCACTAGACCTGCATTAGCGGGAAACTTGTGCCAACATGAAGCTCATATCAGCGGGAAGCTCACATCAGCGTGAATATATATGCCAAGCAGGACCACTGGAGATTCCCAGAATATTCATGGAGGCAAAGACCGACACGTCCTCAGGGGTATTAGCACATCTAGGGGTAGAATGGTAGTTTGCATGAGGCAGAGTCGTAACTTCCTCTACTCAGTGGCGGAGCTAGGATTATTTTAGAGCCTGGGCAAACCGTAAGCTAAGTGCAAATTGCCGCTGTGCAAACTAGTTCGAACTTCATAATGACTGGAGTACTGGTCTGGAGCCTGGGCAACTGCTGCTTACATGGTAATTATCCAAGGGATTAAAGCAGCCTAAGCACATTGCAGCACGCCGGCAAGCCCGGGCAGCTACCCAGACTCACCGGGTGCTGCCTCCGCCACTGCCTCTAACCTCCACCTTCCCCATAAATAGAGGGGACCCCCTCCATTCAACGGGCTCCCATTTTGAGGAAGAAAGAGATACTTGCTCCAATTCTATTTAGTGGCCCTTAGTCGTTTCGGGTGTCCTTGCGTCGCGCGGTCCTCGTTGTAAACGTGTGTCTCATTAATCTAGTTTCCTGTACCACATGTTTGCATAATTGAGCGAGATGTCACAAGCTTATTGTTTAACCTCGTTATTACACTTTTCAGAAGCAAAAGCAAGAGAAACTAGAAAAAAAGACTTCACCTCAATATAATAAATATACTCATAGAGACTTCACCTTAATATAATAAATATACTTGTTAGGAATATAAATAAAATCTATTGTTGGTGTAACACAAATAAAATGTATTGTTAGTTGGTACACATTGGTGCAACAAGAACTTTTTCTCCTAGCGAATAATGTCAATTCCTTGGGCTGTTTGTCTCTGTGGTTTAGATGAACAAGAAACCAAACCTGTCAGGATTGCATCGTGTGGGTTAGGCGGACCCTCCGAAGCCCCAAACCTCTCCATGCCTCCTCGTTCTCTCCGCCCCCTTCTTCTCCCCTCTGTTTATACGCCTCCACCTCTCCTCCCCCACTGCATCGGCAATTTGGCATTGCACGCGCCCGCAAGCGGAAGAGAAGAGCAGAGAGGAGATGGCCGCCGCCTCCTTCACCGCCGCCAAGTTCTTGGCGCCGGTGGCCGCGAGATCCGGCGGCGACAGGGCGCCCTTCCCCGCTGCCTCCGCCATGAGGCCGCTCCGCCGCAGGCCGGCGCCGCGCCTGCGCTCGCCGCTCGCGGTCTCCTCCGACGTGCTCGCCGGGAACAAGGCCGCGTCTGCCGCCGCCGCGCATCCGGTGAGGAACCCATCTCTCTTCTTCTCAACTCGAGAGAGAGAAAAAAATGCGATCTTGTTCGCACGGTTGGATCCTGGGTGCTTCGGTTTGTAGATTCATGCGCGGTGTTCTAGGTGCTGTTAGATTTGTGGCAGGCTTGCATGGCTTGGTTCAGATTGGTTCGAGTACAAGCGTACACACTTTCTTCTCGGAGGTTTTATGGTAGTTCGACCACCCAGATGCTTGCTTGCAATGCTAACCAATAGCCTCCTAAATCTCATATTGAGAATTCTCCTGTAATTTGAGCACATCCCATGCTTCAAAAGTTCATTTTTAGGATTTTTTTTTAAAGGAGTTCACTTTAGGATTTGAAAGTGCTGCAAAAGTTTCCTGTATACTGATCCAGTCTCATCTGAGCCTTATTTTTAGTTAACTGGGTTACTTGTTAGCTACTAAAATGTGAATTGTTTTTTGGCATGCAAATGTGTAGAAGATTGGCCTTCTACTTCTGGTAAACTCTGGAATGCAACTTGTAAGGAAAGATCCATTTCTTGCAATTTCAGAATTGGATCACTGTTTTGTTCTCGAGTTCTAGCTTGAAATGCTGTAACTTTTGGTTTTCAATTGTTAAATGTTGTAAGTTTTGTCGAGTTTCAAATCTCTGTGTTCTTAATTCAAGGTCTCTCGTTGTCTCCAGGCCGTGACGCGGGAAGAGGCACTGGAGCTGTATGAGGACATGGTTCTTGGCCGTAATTTTGAGGACATGTGTGCGCAAATGTACTACCGTGGCAAGATGTTTGGTTTCGTCCATCTTTACAATGGGCAGGAGGCTGTCTCTACTGGCTTTATCAAGCTGCTCAACCAACCTGACTGTGTTGTTAGCACATACCGTGACCATGTCCATGCGCTGTCCAAGGGTGTCCCAGCCCGTTCTGTCATGGCTGAGCTCTTCGGCAAGGCCACTGGCTGCTGCCGTGGGCAGGGTGGTTCCATGCACATGTTCTCTGAGCCCCACAACCTCCTTGGAGGTTTTGCCTTCATTGGAGAGGGCATCCCTGTTGCCACTGGTGCTGCCTTTGCTGCTAAGTACCGCCATGAGGTGCTCAAGCAGTCTGGCCCAGATGGTCTTGATGTCACACTTGCATTCTTTGGAGATGGTACCTGTAACAATGGCCAATTCTTTGAGTGCCTGAACATGGCTCAGCTGTGGAAGCTTCCTATTGTGTTTGTTGTGGAGAACAACCTATGGGCAATTGGGATGTCCCACCTTAGGGCTACTTCAGATCCGGAGATTTGGAAGAAGGGCCCAGCATTCGGAATGCCTGGGGTGCATGTTGATGGGATGGATGTCCTGAAGGTCAGGGAGGTGGCTAAGGAGGCAATTGATAGGGCAAGGAGAGGCGAAGGACCAACCCTAGTGGAATGTGAAACTTACCGGTTCAGAGGTCACTCTCTTGCCGATCCAGATGAGCTCAGGAGGCCTGGTAAGGCTTACCTTCCTAGTTATTTTTACTTCACTTTTATTTTCCAAGTAGTAATGCTACTGGTTCCTCCAGGCTAACAGTAGAAATGGAAAATGCAAGAAAAATATTTGTCATGAAGTTTACACCATTGGTATCTAAACTATTTGCCTAGTATCTGAGATGAAGTACTATATACTAGACTAGATTATTAGTAATACAGCACATACAATTTCGCTCATGCAAGTCATGCGATCCTGTTTAGTGGCATCATAAATGTTAGAACTACCAAGGTTTTTATATGATCAAGCAGGGTCCAACTACATGGCTCAACGGGTGATAAACAGTTATTGCTAAGTTAATAGCACATCCAAAATTTGTTTAGTAAATTTAGCTGATCTTCCTTGTACATTTTGAATTTGCCTGACTGAAGGGATGGCCAATAGGACTATTTTACTTGATGAGAACTGGTTAGAATTGGATATTGCTATAGAACAATCTGGTTTGATAGATTTTGTGGTGCCAATCGAAGTAATGAGAGAAATATTTCTCAAAGAATGATAGTATAGTTTTATGGTGCCAATCAAACTACTGTGCGAAATATTTCTCAAAGAATGTAGCTTTTGTTCTTATCATCATCACAGTCATCTTATCTGACATGTCAACATCCTGATAGGTATGACTAGATTGTCTCATAGCTACATCATAGGGTTTGTGGCACCACTTGTTTTTTTAACTTTTAAATCTGAAGAAAAATAGCAGCATTGGAAAAGCATGTCCTGCTGTCCTGGACTCATATTTTTGTTTACCGCAATTCCACATGCTGATAAGTTCGCCCTTGTGATCACGTGCGGTGATGAATTGCAATTTCTGAGGTGTCTAAGGAACTGTGACTTTGTTTGTTTGTTTTGGAGTATGTTTGTGTATTAATCTTCATAAGAAGCAAATGCTTTTCCGCCCTTCATTTCTGAGGGAAAATTGCTTCAATGAACTTGATACTTGAGGGAAAGGTAGATGTGTTATATACTTTAGTAAAGTAAATAGTTTTAGAAAACTATGTATATGAGTTGTTGGTTCATAGGATCTCATGACTGTTTAAATCGTCCAAACTTTGGTATTTGTGTATGAAGTCGACAACTCGACATACAGTCAATCATATTCTTTTGTCCCATGCTGTATGCCTTTTTTATCCACTTATTCTTGAGTCATTCTCCCCCTGTTAGTAACGGTATCCAGTGGACTGGTAGTCATGAAGGTGGAAGCAATTTAGTTAGCTCAGTTTGGATCTCCTTTCATGACTTAAACAGTAAACTTGTTTCTCTCTGCGACCTGACTACATTTTTTTATGATCTATGTATCTAATATGCAAACAATTGTTCTGTTCTCTGTTTAATCTTGGCTCACGACTATTCTAACCCGCATTTCGTTGTATATATATCTGCATCCATATTCTCTTTTCTACTGCATCGCGTAATTTGTAGTGGCACACTTAGTTTTTGGCTCCTCAATTTTCAAGCTGCACAGGTTTCCTCTTTCTCAGCTAATTTGCTCTGACTCCATCATCTGCTGACCTTGTGCACAGATGAGAAATCTCATTATGCTGCAAGGGATCCCATAATATCCTTGAAGAAGTACATCATCGAGCAGAACCTCGCAACTGAATCTGAGCTGAAGAGCATCGAGAAGAAGATCGATGACGTTGTTGAAGAGGCCGTGGAGTTCGCCGACGCAAGCCCGCTCCCTCCACGGAGCCAGCTACTGGAAAATGTGTTCGCTGATCCCAAGGGCTTTGGCATTGGTCCCGACGGGAAGTACAGGTGCGAGGATCCCAAGTTCACGCAAGGCACGGCTCAAGTCTAAGGCTCCACTGAAGCACTGATAAGTTGTTTTCGTCTTGCTTCCTTGTACCTCCTCTAGCTACCCCCACTGTAGTTTTGTCAAACGCGTGGTCGGTCATGTTAAGCATACTGTAAGCACGAATCAGCTCATTTCTTTCATTGTTAGAGGTCCTATATTACTGTGCTCAGCTGCTCCCCAGTTTTACCCAAAGTGTTCCAGTTGGTCTGCAATAGTTCTACATCTGGTTTGAAATTTGGGCAGAGTTATAGCAGAGTTGCTATTGTTAGTTGCCCTGCTTGTGAAACAGTATTTATATATAATCTTGATGGAATGTGAAACAATATCTGTTCAAATTGTTTTACTGGGTTGGTTGGGAGATCATGGACAGGCAGTTATATCTTCCTTTTTCCAGTTCCAGTTCATGAGAGCCACGCATTACTAATCTTGCCCAGCTCAGCCAATAAATTTTGCTCCAGCACAGCCCAAACACAAGCTAGCTCAAGCCCAGCCCAAACTGGTGGGCTGGCCCACTTTTTCTTTTGGATTTTTTCTCGATTCTCAAGGTTCTAAAGAATACCTTTTAACGTATTGTATTCAAGAAAATTAGGAACTATGTTTCAATGTGCGAAGAACAAGATTGTTCAAACCGATCACGCCTCGATAGCGGCGTTGCTCTTCGAAAGAGAACTAGAGGTTTATTTGTACCAAGCTCACTCCGATATTGATCTACAGCGTTGTTGTTGCTGTTGTCGTCTCGATGATAGCAACCATCAGGGGTAAAGATAATCCTGGAAGAACTTGTAGGGAAAGCAAAAAACCAGAACAACTTGCTCTAGGAAAATACACAAAAGTAACTAAAAGAATCTAAAATTACTAACAGGTCTCTCACTCACTTGAAGCTAGCAAGGATGCCAGATAGGGAAGAAGGGTCACACGTGGAACGACCAACGCTTGTCTGGCAGCTAGGTTTTTTAAAGGTATGTACAATATTAGAGATGATTATCGTTTTTTATACTCACCGATCATCAAAAGCAAGCATAAATGATAGCAATACAATGGTAGACAAAATTGTCTTACCTTATATTTAATTTTATCGTCTCTCGTGTCTTTTGATTTAGGGCACGAGCCTTCTCTTGGCCTTCTCTTCATGAAGGAAATGTAACTTCTCTCTCCTCACCTATTCTTATCCATGTAAAACAAAAAACTTTATGTGCCACGATGAAGTTAACGCTGACGCATACCATCGTACATGCCCCTAAGGTGTACAAATATCCAACTGATTTATCTCATGTGATGCAAGCCATTGATAAGTCAATCATCACCGATGCCTAACACTCCCCTTTTGGTTAAGTAACATCACATCCTCTTCTACCTTTGGAAACGTGGATTGCCAAGTGGACAACTGATGCCTTCTTGGAAAGTAGTTAAGCTTTGTGAGACAAAAGATGATAAGAATCACAGTATGTTAAGCAACGTTTATTCCCTCATTAGGGCACCGCTGCTTTTTTTGGCCAACTTTGAAAAGGATGGACTAGGAAACATGTTGAAAGAAAAAGCTAAAGAAAAGTATAGGAAAAAGAAAGAAAGGTAAGAGGGCAGCACACGTTAAGTACTAGCCAGTCACAGGAATCCTGCGTTTACAATACTAATCTGCTGGTGATACTTCTTATGGTATTAGTAACACTTAAACAAAGTAGCTTAGCAAAAGATTGGTCAATTTAGAAGTTTGAAGCAAGAAAGTTGGAAGATGGACGATCCAATTGGTTTACAGATTTCTCTGAAGAATATTCAACAAGAACGCCAATATGTCACCACCAACCATAGGGGAAAAAACAATGCATGTTATTAGTGAGGAAAGCAAGAAATCTTGTTAGTAACTAACGAAAAGTACTATATTTTATAGCACCTCAGTAATATGAGCCTTATACATTGTACATCATACAATGGCTTTGTCACAGCATCCAAATTGTCTCATTATCATGATTCTATTCTAACCTGCTAGTTCTGAGCCTCGCAAACTGCAGCAACAACAGTATGCCAGCCAAGCCACTTACAGATGCTTGTTTTTCTTTTTTCTTTTTGCACTAGATCTATCTCTGAACTGCTCTAACATTCACAAACCCATCCTTATCTGCAAAATGAGCACAACTAAACTGAAATCATAGCATTGCTCTGTTGTGCATCAGGACTATGCGCATAGCATTTCGATGATAAGCACAATATGGCCCATTGATGTCTGACGCCTATCTCCTTCCTGGCCCTGCAAACCTTCTCGCAGTACCCAATATGACAGCCTTGGTCAATAATCCACGGTCGAAGGTGCAAGCCAGGGCGACCGCACCACCTATCAGGAAGACTTTTGGTATGTTGCCCGTCCAGTGCTTTGGCTTGTCAGCTTCAGTGTTGTCGCTGGTTGAACTGGCGTTGGTGTTGTCATCTGTAGCAATGAGCTCATCGGCATCAAACGTTGTATTGGCGTGTGCCATGGTAGCGCATCTTGAAAGGGGCTCGCCTGCGGTCCTCGCAATTTGGTATGCCCGCAAGCCAGGCTCTATCCGTTTGACGCAGCCCCACATCCCCTGCTGCACCCCTAGCTTTGCAATTCCCCATGGAATCCCCATGTCTTCATGATGAAACAGGAGCACCTCACATGCGGTCATTGCACCATCACCATTCCTTGATTCAACTGATAAAAAAGAACAAGAGTAAATCATTGGCCTGGAAAAATCTGTTATTGATGAGGAAATGTGATGGAACTGCTATAATACCTGGACGGATGCACCAACTGGAGTAGTACAAGTCCACGCGACGAGGTTTGTTGCTCCTTGGAACAGAGGGACGAGGCACACCCTGAAAAAATACAGTAGAAGTCAATGACTCAATTCACCTAAATGAAATATGTGAGCAAGCAACTACTATGTATAACTAGAGATAACCAAGATGCATCTGAGAAGCTACAGATAGAAGGTCAATTATTAAAGCAATAACGAACGGTTACTTCAACATTAGCTTAACAAATAAAGCTATACTATTTCATCCCATACCTTAGTTACACAGTAATACGTCTTTCCAGATGCCCATATCCTGCGACCGATAATGTACTCCCTGTCGCTGCAGAAGAATGGAAACTGCGCAGACAAAGCATCCAGTATAAGCAAAACATATAACTTGTCATGTTTTCCAAAAAGGTTACCAGAGATATCACAAAAATAGCTCACCTTCCTGACCCACCGGACAACCATTGTCCCAGTCTTTGTGCACTCCTCCAATGTCTCGTGCTGAAGAAGCATGTCGTCCCAAGTGTTCTTAATCGAAACTCATCATCCCAGAAGAAAATCCCTAACAACGTCTGGCGATGCGTCTTCAAAGATGGTGCTACTGCGGTTACTGCGGTGGGCCATTCTGTAATGAAATGAAACACATAAACATTAAATTCTTGGCTCTTGCATCCTCCGTTCTAACACTGAATCGAATCTCATTGTAACTACATCTAATCATAAGAAATATAGGTCTACCACTCATCAGAAAACAGCACGGCTGTTGATAATCCGATTAAAAGGCCACACCTAAGCTGCTGAATGCTAAGCATCCAAACCTATGTCTTAATCAATATTTGAACGACCATACACACAAATCTTCAATTCTACATTCATACGATTGAACTCTAGGTATAAAAAAGAAGCTTGCGGACTACATACCTCAGGATCTCTTCGCCACGCTTGATACCTCATCGTCGGCAACGTCCGCTCCATCATGTGGATCCACGGCGGCCCGCCGTCCTTCTCCTCAACACCCTGCGGAGGTGCATCAAATCTGCGGTGTTCACCGCCAATTCATCCTCCACGGGCACGGTAGCGACCTTAGTTCTACACCACATCATATGGCACACAATTCAGTAAAAGTGAACTACAAACACCAAAGCGCCCAATCCAATGGGATAAGGATTTCCACAACTACAAAACACCCCCTCACCTAGGCACGATGGCTGACGCCTTTGCGCAGCAAGAATCCTCGGCGGTGGCCGTGGCGTGGGCCGGCGGCGCAGGCTGCTCCTGCTGGGCCAGCGACGACGACGGTAGCCCACCGCGGGCCGCCAGGCCCAGCCGACGAGCAGCCCGACGAGCGCGGCGAGCCAGAGCGGTGCGGCGAGGGGTGGCGAGCTCCCTGGCGACCCCGGCGAGGGTTGGCTCCCGGAAGATCCCATCAGCAGATCAGCCAGCACCGACATCTTCTCCCCCGCCTTCAAAAATCTCACAGAAAAGATCCGATCTTTTCCTTCTCGCAACAATCTCTCCCAACTACTCCGCCGAAGAAAACCTCAACAAGGATACAAGATGCAGCCTTCGGTACCAATCGCCTCAAAAACTCAACAAGGATACAAGATGCTAGCCTTTGGTACCAATTGGCCTCAAAAACCATCAACAAGCACGCAACCTTTGGAACTAATCTCTCAGAATTCCTGGTCCACGCAGGCAGAAGAGAAGAGTTCTGGGTACATGAATCGGACTCAAAATCTCTCTTATCTCTGGCCCCCGTTCTAGCGCTGCTAAAGCGTGGAGACGGCACGGACATGGTATCTCCTCCCGGAGAACACTATAAAGAAAGCAGCAGCACCACACAGTGGAAGAATCCAAAGAGGAGATGAGAGGGTTCCAGCCGCAGGCAAAGAATGTGTGGAGAGCGGGAGATGCGTGGGGGGATAAGAGAGCGAAATCAACCAATAAAAAGAATCTTTTTTCTTTTACAGCCGAAAAAGAGAGAGAAACCAAAGAACTGAGCTGGGGAATGAGGACAAGAGCACTAGCAGGAGGAGGAGGAGGGAGATTGGTGGGTGGTGATCACGAGAGGGAGGGAGCCATAGATTATAGGGGAATTACGATGGATTTCTTCACGCGGCAGACGTGTCTCTTCTTTCTCCTGGATTTTCTTTTGCCCCACTTGTGGCTCGTGTTTGGGTGGGTTTCTTTTGCTCCGTTCGTTCGTCGTGAGAGCGGCTGGACGGTGGTGGTGAGGTGTTGCCAAGGTCGTGCGTGTTTTGGGGATGTCGGAGGATAGGAAGAGCCGGACCGAGTGGAACGGTTCACACGGTGCTGAGCACGAGGTATTCATGGAATTCAACATTCACAAGGTTCAAGGTAGCGTGGAGGTTGGTGGCCCGGTCAACAGTAGCGCAACGATCTGTAGGGGTGGAGCTCGTCGTGCCGCTATTCCGTCGGTCGCTGTACCATGTCCCGTGTGATTGCACGTGTCATGGTATTTAATGTTGTCGGGGTTTGTTAGTTTTGAAATTTCGAGGAATATACATTATGTAAACATTCAGCACTTGTGTGTATAGATCGGTTTTGAAAGAGTGCCTGGTATATGGATACAACACATGAAAAACATTTTGGTAACTTCGCGGCTGCTAGTATATCTCAGTTCCTGACGATACATGATAAAATATCGTCTGAACTCTTGAAGCACACACGCGTGGATATTACCATTATGCTCTGGTGCGTGTGGGTGACGAGGATCCCTCCGCTGACATGGCTATACACACGAGGTCGGGAGCACGTATACAGTGCGGTATATGCGTTAACAGTCATCTCAGTAGGCTCCATGTGTACTTTTTGACTATATGGAGTTTCTACATAACATTATTTGTTCCAAACAAACACAATTGAGAAAGAAAAATTGTTAAGAAAGAAAAGTCCCTTCTCACTAAAAGACCAAGCGCCTCGTTCTCTGCTGTCTCTAAGCGTAGCTATTCTCTCCGGTTCTTTCCTCGTTCTCCAGTCCTGTACACACAAATGAGGACTGGCCACTGTCACCGTCGCTTCCGACGAGTGTCAACATGCTATCACCCCACCCTGCCCAGTGTAGAGAGGGAGCAGAGACGTAGGATGCGTGTCGACGGTCAATGGAGCTTTAGCTTGTGCAAAATGTAGTGTTAGGTGAGGTGGCGACGGTACGTTGAAGTATCGTGTCATCCTTTTCTATCATACAACTTTCTATGACTCCTACAAGACCGATAATGCGGTATTTGTGCCTCGCAAAAGTCGACAATCATCTTGTCAACTACCCTATACAGTGTTATGTCAAAAATACACTTACCTTCATACTTTTGTGCAAGTCTGTGTCCCGGTCAACTTTATAGACAATGATCTGCCTTTGTTGTCATATGGGCATGCCACAAGTAAATCTATTTTGTTCACAGTACTTTACAGGTATTTAGGCATGTGCGCAATTTTTTTTCACGCTGTTACAGTTGAGGTGACGAAACGGTCATGAAAGTAATATTTTTAACTTTTGCTACACTTAGGTATGACCAAAATTGTCAGATCTATCGAAGGACATGGACGTCTTATTTTAAAACATTTCACAAACACAAGTATATACAAAAGTATTTTTTCTGTGTGTGTGTACCAGAGACCGAGCGGAGGTGCAGTGTGCGTTGACGGGGCCCGTTACGTCTGCACGCGTACAGCACACAACCACAAGGAGACGGATAAGCTTCCTGGGCGCACGACGCTGAGAGAGAGATGAATCTACGGCGCCACGTGGAAGTATTTGCAAATATTTTAATTCCTGTGACCTGCTCAATCACAACTCGCGACGACTCCCTATCACAGACGAGGCTTTGCTTGCAGCACTTTGCATATCGTTTCTCTAACAAGCCACCAAGACGAGCTCGAGCGATGGTGCTCACATATCTTTGTGTAATTTGGAGACAAACAGAGTTGAGCTACGGTACACGGTTTGTTGATGATGTAAGCGTTAGTCTATGATCAGTGAACATGTAATATGTTTTTATATCAATCTATGTTAAAAAGT